>JACSVZ010000016.1:801883-825167 GCA_014706295.1 Lycocorax pyrrhopterus obiensis | reverse complement strand
ATATTTAAAAACCACACAAAACTGTTCTTGCAGGGTTGCAGCAAGAAAGAAAACAGGTGAGAGGATAGAAAGATACATGCAATGACTCGATCTATGGATCAGGAGGGGTTAAACACACCATTAGAAAACTGGATGTGCTCAGCAAGCAAAAATACAATTTAAATGGGGTAAAGAGTCTCCCTCTTTCCTTCATTGCACTCTCAGATCCCCAGGTAGCCTGAACCAACTCTGGGATGGAGCTCCAGCCTCCTCACAGCTCTTCTCACTGCAGCAGAATGAGAACAGTGAGAATATTTAGTTGGAAAACATGCAGATTTCAGAGCATTTCCACAACTCTTACACTTGGTGCTTCAAAAGGGACACTCACACTAACACTTTTAGGAATTGCTTGCTTTTCTTTTCCTTAAATAAAGAACTAAACTTCAGAGGAACTCTTCAAATGTCAGGCACAGGAATACCTTTTTAGACTGAAGAAAATCCATTCAGTGTTACAAAAAAAACCCCCATTTTTCATGACTAACGTAAGATCAAAATCTACAGATGAGCCTTTTGTGAGGCTCTGCAGCAACAGTAACAGCATTAGCTCAAATCCTGCGATACTCTGTCCTTCCCCAGAACCATCCCCGAGATCAGAGAAAGTTATTAACGCAGCTAAAGTGACTGTTCTTCTGGTTTTATTTGCTGAGCAGACCCTGCGGTGTCCCTGAC
This sequence comes from Lycocorax pyrrhopterus obiensis, assembly GCA_014706295.1. Lineage (NCBI taxonomy): Eukaryota > Metazoa > Chordata > Aves > Passeriformes > Paradisaeidae > Lycocorax > Lycocorax pyrrhopterus. The sequence continues at coordinate 824,459 of JACSVZ010000016.1, read as the reverse complement.
ACCAGTGCTGTCACTCAGGAAGTTCACTGCCTGTTTGGCATTCACACTATTTATCTGCCTTTCTCACATTGCGTGTCACCATGACAGCCAGCAGAATGAGCCAGGAAGAGTCTATGAAACCACAGAGGACTAGACAGAGGGGTTCTCCCTGCAAGAAAGAGGCTGTCCGAGTGCAGGTCAATACAGTTCTACCAAATGAAAGAGGCTTTACGGGGTTACACTCCTTGCTGATGGTATCTCCAGGACTAGAGCCTCAGCTGGCTTATATTGAGCTTTAGTATAAGTCAGTTCTACAGCTCTCCATCCCTGCAGAAATGTGGTTCCTTGCATCTTGAGTTACATAATAAAAGTTACCCAAAATTCCAGGGAAGAGTTCACTGGCTTATTCCCAAGTTTTTACTGACAGCACTCTTTAAATATCTGAAGCAAGTCCATTAGCTCTGCGATATTTACATGGCAGTAACAAAGACTGACAGGACTGAAGTCACTCTGGTACAGAAAGACAGCTCCAGTCTTGGTTAACTTTGTTTTGAACCCAAGTTTCTCTTTCCAATAGAAGAAAAGTGTATCCACGACCTGTGAAAAATAAAGGCTGCAGAGACCCATGACTTCCCCAGTACACAGGAAAGCAGTTTGCTCCACGGCACATCAGTCCAGACAGGATGGAGAGGAAGCCCTTCAGCTCCAGCTTCCCTGCCAAGATTGTTCCATAGTGGTACCTGCTGCAGGACTTGCACGAGGTGAGTGCTTCCCTGGCACATGGAGAGAACTCTTCTCCCTTTCACTGGACAGCAGAAAGAGAATGAGCTCTTGGTTAACGCTTATAACGGTGATGGATGTGGAGGGTTCAGGGGTCACATCCTCTTTCCAGAGCATGCCCATAAGGGTCAAACCAATCCTTCAGTCTGCCTTTCCTGTTACTAGCAGAGCCAGTCCATGGGGGCAGTAGAGGAGGAAATCCCTTCCTGATTTCCATTTTTCTGAAGTCCTCTTGCCACTGCTGGAGGCAGAAGATGGAGACAGCAGGCTGGGCTTCTCACTCAGAGCAGCAGGGCACAGCTTATGCTTTGTTCTCATTAGACATTGCAGGAAGCAAGGGAAGAAGCAGGCATCTCCAACACCTGGGCCATGCTTGTGGCTGGGCCCCCGCTGCCCAGGAGGCTCCAGCAACCATCCAGCCCCAGGCAGGAGAGGGCAGGGGAACATGCCCCAGCAGCCTCCTCTGCCACTTTCCCAGGACCAGCTCCATTAACTTTTCTCTCTCAAGGACTCCCTTGGCAGGGGCAGAGGAGCACAATCTGCTGAGAGGGCCAGTGCCTCTGCCCCCCATGCTGTCCAGGCCGGGTTCAAAGTGACACTAGTGTGATGCATCTCTCAGCATAAGCTGGAATCGTGTCTGGCCAGTGCACATGAGAAGCAAAAACACATCTTGCTCCAAATTCCTCAAAAGGCCTGGCTGTAATCCACACCGGGTGAAACGGGCACTCATCACCAAGCAAGACAATCCATTCACAGCTTCCCACTGCGTGGATTAACATGCACAGGAGCTAACAACAACAACAGGGAATGGAAAGCTCGTCCAAAAGGAAGGGTCAAAAGAGAGAAAGCTCTGCTCACAGACATGGAACAAAAGGATATGGAAAAAGTGAAGGGAAAAACAAAGGCTGCTTAGAAAGCATTATAAAAAAATAAGAAATACAAGTTGCACTCTCCAGGCCAGCCATGGAGTTGAAGGTATGTAAACACTGCTGAGCCCAGGGTAAAATGAATTAGCAGGAGAGGAATGTTCTTGAAAGTGTTCCTGCTCATATGAGCTTGTCTGCCCCAGGGGAGAGATGAAGAAGCCATGAGACACGGCTGTGCAGTCTTGGGGCACCACACCACCCGAGGTTATTCAAATAAACTTCCCTCTGCTCCACTCAGCATCAAAGTCTCGCTCACAAATCAGACCTTAAAGAAACACGATCCACTTGCTACACTTCCACAGCTGGGAGAATACAGCCAGACACAATATACTTTGGTGGAAAGAAAAGCTGAGAGGGGTGTGCACAAGGCAGGAAGCTCGAGTCATAAGGCCTAAGCGAGGAGGGAGCAGCAGGATGCATTTCTAACAGCATTTCAGAGAAACCCACAATGGTCTGGGTTGGAAGGGAACTCAAAGCTCATCTCACTCCAATCCCCTGTCATGGGCAGTGTTACACCCCAGTCACTTAATTCCAGGGTTAATTCCAGGTTTTGCTCTGGGTAGATGCAAAGGAGAAAATCCCAACCAGATATTCTCAAGAGGTAAAAAACACATGAAAGTTTACTGGCAAACTACAGAAAATTAAGGAACATTGGCAAAAGAGTAAATGCAACATAACATCACTTACCACTGCATAGACTTAGCCCATTGAACACAGAAAACCTTTCAATGTCATGTTCCGTGAGAAGAGAGAAGAAAGGGAGAAAAACAGAAAGACAGGAAAGATATAGGAAAACAGACATACAGCTACCCACTCCTGGGTTCCAGTGATGTAAAACTCCAAGATGAAGGTAGGGTTAAAGGACAACGTGCTTGCCTCATGGTCAGGCTTCTTAAAGCTTTGGCCCATCCTGGGTCTTCCTCCAAGTGGGACTTGTGGTCTCTCGGCCACTCAGGGACTGGGTCAGGCAACACTGGGGTGCTGCCTTCAGTGTGCCATGGCTGACAGACACTGCAGGGTTGGGGGGCACAGGGGGCAGGGCACCACCTCACCAGAGCAAGGCCTGACCCACCCCCTACCATGCATTACAAGCATCCTAAGGTGCCTCAAAACACATTACTTTTTCCAGTCTCTGACAGGCAGGGACATCTTCCACTATCCCAGGTTGCTCCAAGCCCCATCCAACCTGAGCTTGGACACTTTCGGGGACCCAGGGGCAGCCACAGCTTCTCTGGGCAACCTGTGCCAGGGTCTCACCTTCCTAGGGAAGAATTTCTTCTTAATATCCAATCTCGACCTACTACTTGTTAGTATGAAGCCATTCCCCCTTGTCCTGTCACTCCAGTCCCTTGTAAATAGTCTCTCTCCCGCTTCCTTGTTGGCTCCTTCAGGGACTTGAAGGCCACAGTTAGATCACCTGGAGGTTCTTTCCTCCAGGCTGAACAATCCCAGCTCTCAGCCCTTCCTCTCAGCAAAGCTGCTCCAATCCCTCCTCTGATCATCCTGGGCCTCCTCTGGACTCGGTCCAGCACCTCCACGTCCTTCCTGTGCTGGGACCCTCAGGCTGGAGGCAGCTCTGAGTGGGGCAGAATCTCTCCCTCCCCTGCTGCCCATGCTGGGGGATTCAGCCCAGCACATGGGTGGTTTCTGGTCCCAGTACACAGGGCTGGGGCATGTCCAGCTCTCACTCACCAGCACCCCCAAGTCCTTCTCCCAGGGTTGTTCTTGACCTGTTCATCCTCAGCCTGGATAGATCCTGGTGGTTGCCCCGACCCAGATGTAGCATTAGCACTTGGCCTTGTTTAACCTCATGAGATTCCCATGGGTCACTTCTCAAGCTTGTCCAGGTCCCTCTGGATGCCATCCCATCCTTCAGGTGTGTCAACAGCACCAGTCAGCTTGGTGTCATCTACATCCATTTGCTCCTGAAGGGAAAGTCCTTTCTCCTCAGAAAGCATTAACCCCACATTCCTGTTACACAGGGTTCACTGCAGCCCACGCACTCTTGATTAAAAACCAAACCCAGTAAAAGCCAGGCTGAAAGCTTTTAAAAAGCCCTCATGCCTAGCAGCTCTTACCAACAGGACAGAACTGCTTCCTTCAGGGAAGGAAAATGCCTCTCCCCTTTCTACTTCTGTTTCTCCACCAAGTGACCTCTTCCTTCTGGCACTTGTTTAAACACCTGAGGTAAATGTCAGCTCAGCCAGGCCCCAAACCAAAGCCTGTTCAAGTCAGGGGACAGTCTCCTGCTACGTGCAGAGGCAGCTTTGGACCACACACAAGAACCAGTGGTAACATCACAGAGATGATGCTGTTGCAGATCCTTTACCATCAAAAGCAGATCAGGGCTCTGCAGTGCTTGTCTCCACACAGATGGGCTCTCCTCACCCTGAATAACTAATGAGTCATTTGGAAACGGGAACAAAATACACCTTGAGCCTTACCATAGTCTCTTCTCCCAGATGACAAGCCATGGGACAAGAGGAAATGGCCCCACATTGCACCAGGTGATGTTTAGATTGGGTATTAGTAAAATTTCTTCACTGAAAGAAGAGGCATGGAAACAGGCCGCTCAAGGCAGTTTTGGGCTTAGTCAAGACTTGTAGGCAGTGTGGACAGGAAGTGAGCACAGACAGAGCTACAGTGTGAAGACTCAAAACCAGACCAGAATGTGGAAGACAGACATGTAAAAGATTAAGGAGAAAACCTCTCCAGCAAAAAAAGGTCAAAATCTCCTGCTTCCTTGCTGGAAAGGCATTGTAAGTGACTAGTGGGGCTCCCCAAGCTGTCTAAGCACTGAAGTGTCAGACTGTAGCTGTTTTCTTAATAAACTTGGTAATTGGCATGAAAACTCAGACTGAACTTGAGTATCTGGTTTCCTTTGCTCAATAAGAGCCTCTTTCCTCTGAACTATGATTCTGGCTCCCAGCATCAGCAGGGTGAGCTGGTACAAGGGAGACTCCCATGCAATGAATCTTCTGCAGTTGCCAATGGTGAGCAAAGAACCTTGGAATGAGTGACCTCCCCATGCAATGAGGTAACAACCACCTCCTAACAAGGAAGGGCAGGAGGTGCCTTCTAGAATGAGACAGAACCTACACGAGGATATTACAACCCAGGACATCTCCCTGCCAGAAGACAGCAGAGAGGAGCTCTCATTAAATCATTAAAGCAGGGCACACTGCCAAACTGCTCACAGCCCTTTCAGAAACCAGGCCCCACCTTCCAGGCTATCCCAGAAACATACCTTCTCCGAGAGAGGTGGCTCCATCCCGTTCCTTCCCACCCAGCCCTGTCTGCGGATCTGTCTGGGCACCGTACCTGCGGTGAAAATCTGCGCAGCCACTGCCAGGAAGGCGTCCGACACCACGGTCTCCGAGTGCAGCGAGATGTTCAGCTGGCGGGCGATATTCCGGTACACATTGGGGCGAATGTACTCCAGCTCATCCCCTGGAAACAAACAGCCAGGAGTCAGCACACACAGCACCAAGTCCTGCTCTCACCATGGAGGAATCATGGTTGGGTCACTCCAGGGATGCCTTCAGCCAAAGAGGCTGAACCCCAGCTGCACCTGAGTTTAAGCAGGCAGCAGAGTGCTTAGGGTGGTTTAGATGCAATTCCCTACCACCTGCACCCTCCTTCCCAATATGCCCTGTGCCTGGGACTCCTAAAGGGAGCAGAGGCAAGCAGTGGCCCTGTACCCCTGGTGTGGCTGCAGTAATCCCTGATATAAATGCTGTTCCCAGGCTGGCTGGCTGCCTTTCCTCCAACACAGGAGACAGGCCTCAGATAAGCAAAGCCATGTCATTTTATTTCAGAAGTGAGAAGGAGGCATGTACATCCATGTGAGCTTTTGAGAGATACGCCCTTCCTCAGCACCCCATCGGGCTTGTACAAAAATGCCTGGAGTGCATGAGAGCGACTCAAGAATGCTGAAGGCTGGTGAAAGCCAAGGATCCACCCAGAGCTGCACAACATAATTAAACAAAGAGACTCTCAGCTATTTTATGTTCACACAGGCACTTGAGAGTCAATCTGGAGTTCTTTCTCTCCTCCACATGGTTAAAGAGATGTCCATTTGCATGGCTGACTGCTCAGCAGTAAGATACCTGACACACAGACATGTGCTTTCACCTCCAGAGTGCTTTCTGCCCAGCTGGGAAATGGCTGGAGGTTGTTAGGCCAGCTTGAAGACCGAGACAAAAATACCAAGGACAAGCAGAGAACCTCTTCCTAAAGCACTGAGCTATGGAGCTTGGGAAACAACAGTAAAGCTTTTCCTTTGTAGCAAAATAAAACCATTTTTGAGTAGCAGAATTAATAAAGCCCAGTTTCCAAGGGATTTCTCTCTCTGTAGAGGTTCATGGATATTTAAGGAAGGCTGCACAGCTGCTGGAGGAGCATGACACAATGCAAACACCGCATGGGACCAAGGCCCTTTGTGCACTGAGAGCCCTTTTTGGCTTAGCTTTAGGACACGCTGTGCTCTTCTCCCACACAAGGGTGCTCCAGGAAGAGGAAGAGCTATCCCAACAGCTTTATACCTCCTTTATATCCCACTGCAAGACCCAGGTGACTTGGCCCAGCCTGAGGGCAACTGACCTCCCTCAAAATTTCATTTATATTAGAGGTAAAAAGGGAGATGTCACTGCAATCAGGAGACTGTTATAGAGCCATTAGCTACTGATTTTTAATTCATTTATCTGGCACTCAGCACAGGCAAAACCCAGCTCTACAGAATTCCACAGCTGAGCTCTCCCAGCCCTTTCTGAGCGTGGGATTGTCCCTGTTTGATGGCAAGAGGAAACCTGCCAACACATGGTCAGCCCTGATAAGAGGAAACCTTACTTGGACTATTCAACAGCTGTTTTCTCCTCACAGGCAGCACACAGGCTTCCTGCTAAGTGTAAGGAAATGGGGATAGCCCTCCTTAGCTGAGAGGGAGGCATAGGAGGCTGGGATCAACACTTGGTAGCCTACCACTGCTACAGCTTCTAACAAGCAGTGCCTGGAGGCCCCAGATGAGATCAGGGTTTGGTTGGAGGCACACATGCCCTGTTCTGCAGCAAGGCACAGGGCAGACAGGAGCATCTGGGGAAGGAAAGCACAGGAAAGCATTCCCATGCTCAGAGAGCCTCCCTGCCCCAGCAGCCCCAGGACCTCTCCTGCGACATGATACACTGGTGCTGGGCTCCAGTGTCCTTGTTCTGACACCCAACTTTGCAACATTTAGAGCAATTTGGGGGCTTCTCCTCCTTCCTCCAGTGATTATGGAGGAATTAGCAGGGTAGCAGTGAGAGCTCCCATGTGGAGATCAGTGCAGCGGTCAAAGGGCACCTCCCTGGGCCTTGGCCAGAGGAAATACAAGTTCAGATAAACCAGGCCTCTGACATATGCAGCAGGTTGGCCTGGGGTGCCTCATTTGGCTATAACATTAGGTTTTACCATGTCTGACTCATTAATTGCCCTAATTAGCTGCTAAGCCTCACTGAGCTGATGGGGTCTCCCTCCCTATGACCCCCAACTGCATGGCTTGTGCCCAGGACCTCTGCTGGCCCACCAGGCAGTTCTCTGTGTGAAAGTGGGCTAGGAAATACTCCAACTTCCCATCTCCACAGGCTTCTCAGCACTATCATGAAGGAAAAAACTGGCTTGTTGCACTGCTTAGGAAGTGGCTAAGGATTACCATTCCTGGCAGATGGCTGGATACCAGCTGGCCTTGTGCTGGTCAGAGCAGCAAAAGGGAAAAGAAAGGGATGGGCAAGTGGAGCTTCTAAAGAAACAGGACAGAAACTACTCTTCATCTTAATCAGGAGGACTGCTCACCTTTCTGGTTGCATGGGTACCACATGGTGCTCTCCAAACAGATTTGCTCAGAGAAGGCACCAAGTTCCTGGGACTATCAGCCAAATCTTTCCATCTGGACATGGATAAGTAACAGGAGAGTCATCCAGGAGACGCCTTCAGATCCAGTGCGCCACCTGCTTGCCCTTTAACATGTTCCTGGCCGCCCACAGAAGCTTGAGTTGAAAGCAAATAAATCTCAACCCCCAACCCAGGTGGAGAAGAAAGGGAGTACAAATAGACAGCGAGATTGACAGAACAACAAAAAAATTCCCCCAAAGACCAAACAACCACTGGAAACAAAAACAGAAGTTAAGTCAGCATAGAAGAGAAAAAGTGAAAAAGAATGAATTAAAAAAAAAAAAGTCAGTTAAAAGAAACACAGCTATGCCTTAAAAAGAAGCTTGGGATAATATCAAACAGGTAGAAAGGAGAGAAAGTAGGGACACCATCCCTGGTCCTGACTTTGTTAGGCCCAGCTAATGGTTACTTCACCAGACCTGTCTGAACTCTGATGTAATTAAATCAGATGCAAATGCTGGTGGTAGTTTCCAAGCCAGACGTGAACTAATATACCAGCCTGCAGGCGAAGAGGGATGTTGGAAGCAACTTCCAAGAACAAGGGTGTAGGGTTCCCAAAAGACAAACAGCTAGACTTGAGCACACAGGATGCTACATAACCCGAAACAAAAGGCCAGACAACTGTCAACATTTAGAGGGTGCTCCTGGTACAAGCTCTGGAGCTTGTCTCCATGTCACAGCCTCCAGGCACGACCTTCAAATTGCTCTCCCTGAAGCCCCCATAGTTGCGGTGCTGTGAGGGTGCCACCGAATGGCAGCGTGTGCCAGGCAACATCAACCAACTCCTTCTTGCTTCAGCAAAAACCAAGAAAACTCAGGTCTTGCTGAATGACTAAGGTAGACAGTTAAAGGACAATTAAACACACTGTCATTAAAAAGCAGCTTTTATCAATTCTCCAACAACACATTTTCTAAGCAACTACCCCCAAATTAAAGCTGGGTGAGCTACTGCTGAAGCCTGAGTCCAGCGGTAGCAGTGCCCTTGAAGATGCCAGATGCATTGTGGCAATCACGTCACTCACACCTGGAGAAAACACTGCAAGACAGGTTAAAATGCCCAGCTGAGAAAGACTGCTCTAAGTACCGTGAGAACTGTTACACAGCTGGAGACCTGTGCACACAGAATCAGTTTGCTGCTTTCTTGGACTGCATTGTGATTTTGAGCTGTTTCAAGTCCTCAGAAAAAGGGCAGCTTTGCAGAAACCCTGTACTGAGCTCCAAGAGATTGAGGAAACTCAAGCAAAGGAACTGTTTAGGGAAGATCACCAAAACCAAAACTAAATGCCAAAAGCAGAGAAGAAAAATCTCTGTATCATCACATGAAAAGCCTCTTCCAGAAACCTTAGTCTGGTCCGAATTGCTCCACACAATCTGAGTTGCCCCATCCCAGCAGGACTCACCTAGTCGTAGCAGTATGGTGGACACCTCGGCCAGCTTACCCCCAGGCACTGGGGCGTTGTACTCGGGTTTGCTCCAGCTGACACCCGCTTGAATCAGCCTTGAGTTTATGTAGTCTCTGCAGAGAGCCTTGGCTTGGGACACAAGCTCTTTGTCAGTGGGAGACCTGTCAAAAACCTCCATCACCTCTGCAGCAAAGACTGAGGAACGACGTAGCACTTCCATCCTCGACTGCTGAACCCACACCTCTGCATGCACTGACTGGAAGGCTGAGCCGATGCCTTCGACGAGAATCTGCAGGAGTTGTCTAGTAATCCTCTGTCCTCAAGGTCTGTCAGAACTCCCAGCAGCTCTTCTCCATAGGCCAGTTTTTCATTTTAGCTGGTAAATAAAAGCATCTGTAAGTCCTCTAGCACCGCAAAGATGTAAATCAGAAGCTCAAGAATACAGTTAAGCTAAAGTCAGCAGTATCACATTTGCAAAACATTTGTCTCGGTCCATCTTACAGACAAGGGACAAAGTCTTGCGTCTTTCAGCCACTGACTATCCCCGGCAGCATGGTCCACAGAAGGGCTGCAGTTTTGAACTCTCAAGGTGTTTCCTCTTTTCCCATTCAGATCTGGCAGTTCTAGAATTACCCCTCAGAGAGACTAGACAGTCAGAGCATGGAAACGCTTCACAGAATGTGCAGACAATCTCAGCTTGTTTCAATTAAATTGGAAAAAAAAAAGAACCCCAAATACCAGTTACAGTAACCTCAACCAGATGTCAACAGACATTCCAGCTCAGTAGGTCCTGGATCTTTCTGAAGAAATGGCACTATTGCAAGAACAGGGGTATGGGAGCATTTGAAATGTCATGATGGAGACACATCACCATATTCTCAGTTTAGGTTTTGGTTGTGCCACGCTTTTTCCCAGAGCAATGTGCATACTACTTCTTGAAAACATCTAGCGATAACAGAGAGAGCAAAACAGAAAAGTAAATTTTTAAAAAGCTTTACACTGTGAATGCCTAAAGGGAAACGTCAAAATTTCTTCAGAGGCACCTGAATTCATCTGCTGATCTGAGTTTTTAACCCAGTGCTGCTTTTGAAGTCAGAGTCAGACCAGTCTTTATTCAGATGTTAATAAATGCATTTTTCAGTCTGCAGTTTCCGACACCTACTTACAATGACAATTTTCAAACAAAATACAGCCAGTTATTTCAGTTTGTCCCAAGGAAAAATATATTTACCTCTCATGCTGCACTTTTTCCCTCTCAGTGATTTCTTTTTGGGTTTGGTTTCATGTTTCTTTAGAAGATCTGCATCACTGGACACCTGGTTTAGGATTCATAGGTTACTGTCACACTTCTCTGGAGAGCACCAGCCTCCTCTGCTGTGCTTTCCACAGAGCTCATGCCAGTGCCTCCCTCCCCGTCTCTGTCAGCCCCACATGCCGGCTGCACTCCACCGGGATCCTTGGGGTTTGCTCTCCTGCTTTTAAGGGACCCAGGCGCAGAGGAAAGCTTCTGGCTTTAGCCTTGTAAGGAAGATGAAATAACCGGGAGGTGGGGTTGCTATACCCAGAGAGAGACGCTTTCTCCTCCCCTTTCTTCTCTCTTAAGGAGGCTCTCTGTTGTTCCTCACTGGGCTTCGTTCAAGGACTCAACTTCAGGGTGAGGGTGGGAGCATCATTTCTGGACCAGGCTACCCCAGGTAACAGACAGTGATGAATGCACTGCTGGAACAGGAGTAATTCCTGCTGGATTCTCAGAGCAGCTTTTGCAGAGTTGATGTCGGCCAGTCATTTTCATATGGTAGCCTAGTGGGGGAATTATACACTGTCATATTCAGCTGTGGGTTAGTCCTCCCAATTCAACCACCTCCATCATTTTGGACTATGTCCCTGCCCATGGTAGGGGGTTGGAAATAGATGATCAGTAAGGTCCCTTCCAAGCCAAAGCATTCTGTAATTCTATGATGATTTTGTGATTAACATAGAGAGCCACAGCTCAGGGCTAAGGCAAGCAGTGCTTGCAACTCCCCCCGAACTACGAGTAGTCTGGTTAAAAAAAATGAAGTGGGTTTGTTGATAGGAAATAGTTTATCCAGAATGAAGTGTATTGCAGGAACTTGCCCACTTTATCTCAACGTGTTATGAAAAACATTTCAATGAGTTCCAATATATTTATAATTAATTTCAACATCAACTTCTTGTTGCAACATTATCATATTGATGCCACAATGCTCAGCTTTCTTCTATGTGCATGTGTTATACCATTTCATCTCAATAAACCACATACAAATGCTGGCTGTGTTGCAGTTTGAAACAAAAGAAGTTTTAATAATAGAATTTTCCTGCAGCCAGGAAATTCTACCAGACCAAACACAAATTCTCCCCAACAAATAACAGTTTGTATATCAGCAACTGGGCACTTGGCATGTTCGAAATTCAGTCTTTCTGAAAGGAGGTCAGAAGTGAGACGTAACTGTTGACATCTTGTTGCCTTCAAGAAAAGACAGAGGCAAGTAAACCTCTCCAAGGTGTTGATCACATAAATCCCTCCAGTACAACCTGCACCAGTGCTGGTCTCCAAACTGAGGGATAAAAAGGAACAAATGAATTGCATGAGAAAACCTTATTATGTGACGTATTGAACATTCTGGCCAGCATCCAACACACAACTCAAGCACAGATTAACACAAAGCATGTTGGCTGCCGTTAACTGGATTGCTCGAGCCTGCTTTGCTGTCTTGGAAAAGGGCTGAGGTGCCTCATACCCTTCAGCAACAGATCTTCTTTCTGAGCTGGCTTTTTCAGGGAAAGGAGCTGGGTTCAGGAGAGGTACATGCATGCAGTGATGCCAGCTGGGACCCCAGCTCAGCTCAGTGTGATCATGGTAAGGTGGCAGTAGTGACTGTGCATCTCCAGCACCAGATGTGTTTGCTCCAAGGTTCTCTCAGAAATTTGCTTGTATCCACTAGCCTTATTCAAATTTAAATACAGACAGAGGCCTGTCCCACAGAAGCTGAAATCAAGGCTCCAGAGATTCTGTGCTACTGCCTACCCCTAACCCATCTCTTCCCTGCAGAGTGGGCCTGATAGTGTCTTGGAAAATTGTATTTTTGCCTTTGCCATCTTGATGGCTGAAAAATCATTAAAAATTATGCCTTAGCTTCCTGCAGCAGCTGACAGCTTGACACAGGGGCCCTATCTAAACTGTCCCTTTTCAGTAGAGCTATGAAATTAAGAGGAATGCTTAAATATCAGTATTGCTTAACTAATGATAATTTTTCCCAGAAATCTGGCAAATATGCCAGTGCCACAGTGCTTCCCTGCTCCCCGTGAGTGCCAATCTCATCCCACATGTGTTCCCTGCCCAACTGTCACAGCATGCAGCACCCCCTCAACTTCCACCCTGCAGCAAAGACACAAAAACTAGAAGCATGAGGGTTGTGTATAAAAAGCTAAACTTTGTATCACAAAACCCCCACCCAATAGTGCATGGCATTCTACCTGTATTATTTACACATTAAAAATACAGTTTCACACTGAATGATGCCTCTGTAAGTAAAAACAGATGAAACCACAGCACCAGTGCTCAGCTGACCACAAAAGAAGAGGGCATTACAATCCAAGGTGCTGTCGGTGTAATCAGAGCCCCTTTTTCCACAGAATGTTTATGCCTAGGGACTTGATCTATAATGGGGAAAACCCCTGTGGCAAAGGAATGAGAGGAAACAGTGCACAAGCAGTTTTTATCACCCCAAAACACTGTTTCCACTGTGCTGTTCCTGGCATGACAGTGTTCTGGCTGGAACAGGCTCCACACCACAGCTCCTGTCTCAGGTGGGGTGATCAAAACAGCTTAGAGCACTCCTTTAGTAAAACCAGGGGACCACAAAGATATATTTTATAAGCATGTCAAGTGGGAACAAATCCTGGAGAAGCCACATCAGCAAGAACACAGCGATAGTTTAAATTTGGACAGCTTCTGCTCAGTATTAAACAGTTCAACTGCTAGAGAAGGAAGTCTCTGGGAAGGCCTTTCAGCAGTTGTAGTTGAAGCAAAATAGCTAGTGAAGTGTGAGCACACTGCAGAGGGTCTGCATGACAGAGATGCCTGCAAGAGCATGAGAATAGCCCCAAAGGCCAAGGAGGTCATGCAACATTGTGTTCCCACAGCCTGCCTCTGACTGGAGCTATTGTTGCGTCTCACCTTGCAGAGCCTATCCCAGCCACTTCACAATTCCAGCAGAAACTACACACAGAGATCCCATGCTATAAACACCTGCAGAGTAAGGACTTTGAGAAGCAGACGGCTGCCAAAGACATACAGTTAATCTTCAGAGAGTCTGGGAACCAACCCCGCTAGCCTCTACCTGCTATAAGAAGTTTCCCTTCACAGACAAGATGCTCTGGCAAAATTCTGGCACTGTAGCCAGAACAACTCCTTCTACCAAACCAAGCCTGAACCACCTTCTGCATCGTCTCCCCAGTTTTAGTGTACAATCTTAGGTGATTTTTGCAGCAACACTTCGAGTCTGCGTTTGTGAAGTTATCACTTACCTCTGCAAACACACAATGTGGGGCTTTGTGCTGCAAAGCTGTACAGGAGGGCAGGGAGGTTGGACAACACACTTCTTTTTACATAGAAATCTTTTGCCAGCTGCAATAGGAACACAATACATGGAAGCAGCAGCTTAATGGGACCCAAGTAAAACACTGAGGCTTTTTGAACCTTTTTCTTGTTTCTGAAGGCCTCGATTCAAAGCCTCCTCAGAGCCATGCAGTGAATGGAATCACTTGCTTGATGAGATCACCTTGGAGTGTCACAGACCAGACCAAAGAGGCTGTGTCACAGTCAACTTATTTTCCACAGCCTTTAGACAAGTCTCCTTCATGAGGATACACGTCTAGTGACTTAAACACATCGAGTTTAGCACTGATACCCAATGTTTTCATCTCTTAACCCACTGCCATGCCCACTGTCACAGTAGACACAACTTCTCTGTTACCCATACGTTTTGACAAAGACAGAACAGAAATATGGTGTACTCCAGAACTGATGTACAAACTGGGCAAAGGGGAAACTGTAGCAGGAATTTAACATTAGCTTCATAGAACATCTCTACCTATATTCCTGAATCTTATTCTGGTAATGTTGTCTGAGAAGAGTTTAACCAACTGTTGCTACTCAGGTAGCAGTTAATCAGCTGCTCACTGCAAGGCAGCAGCTTCTAGCTACATCTAGGACTTTGATGAGGCTGCATCATCTGCTTCAGAGCCCACTTCAGTAAATATAACTGTTTTGTTTGTCTCCTGTCTCCTAATTTGCTTTAAAGTGACCCATTTTACTGAATGGATCAATTGTCTCATAGCCAAGAAGGCAGCAGACACAAAAAAATAAAAAGTTTTAGGTTGTTCAACAACTATAGCTTTGTTGTGAAACACAAATAAAATATTTACCACCAAAAAGGGAAAAGGCAGAAAACACCTAATGAGGTCACTGTCCCCAAGAGATCAGAGTTCTCTTCCCTTTCAAGCTCTAATCAACAAAGGCAGAGGGTAAGCCTTTGTCTCAGTATAGCAACTGACCACCAACAAGGTTTAGGAATCAGTTCACACTCACACATGCAATACACACACATGGACAGGTAAAGACAGGCAGGTGCCTCTGTCTGCAATGATCCCGAAATCAGAGAGCCTGAAGTGGGTGCAGGCACTTCTGCACTGGTTCAGCAGCATTTATGAGCTCTGACGCATTTATCTGCAGCTGCAAGACATGTGCTGGCACACAGACGTGTCCTACATAGGCAAAGGGATTGCTGGATCTGATAACACTGGGCAGGACTCTACCCTGTACACATCTTCATGCCCTAAACATGCTCCAAGGGATTTAGACTCAAGTTTTGCATATTCAGAATGTAACCCTACTTGTAATTAAACCCTTGGTGACTTTTGGAAAGCCTCTTCAGGCTCTTCAGTCTTAGCCTCTACTTCTGGGCAGGGCAGCAGCTATGGCCTTAAAAAAGCTGTCTTTTCAAGGTCTGAGACAAGGAGGTAAGGCTGATGTCTCAGGTCTGCACGGATCAAATTCGGAGTGCGTGGTTGCTTCATACACAGTATTATATCCTACAGCACCTCCACTAGGATGCAGTTCCACTCTGAGTGCAGCAAAACATTGCTAAACACTTGATACACCTCTACACTTTGTGGAACTCCACATTGGCAAAAGTTTTCTTCAAAGCTGCACTGGTTAACAAGAGGGACCCCTCTCACTCTGTGGAGCAGTATAGGGCTGTTTTCCTCAGCAGCAGGGTCAGCTACAGCAACCTTCATGTCCAGCTGCTCATACCAGTCCCTAAATCATCCTTCCAAATCGCACTGCGATAGTTTAGGGATTCCTGGCACTGTGGACTGGTTCAGGGAGCTGGTTGGTTATTTGGCATCTGGATGTGATAAACCTTCCATTCAGAGTACATCTGCAGAGAGGTATTAGTACAAGCAAGGTAGTTATAAGCAAAAGGAAACAAATTCAGCTTTTCCATCAAGTAAAATGCCCAGTAAGCTATCATACTAGTGTTGATTGTCCACATAAAAATGCAGCTGTGGTGATCTAGAGCTTCCTAGTCCACTGCAGAAGACAGAGAAATGCTGAAAGAAGGTAATCAACAGATCCTCTCGTGAGCCCAGCATGTCTGGGTTTTCCTGCATCTATAAGATGAGAGCTTTCATGGCTTCTGATGGAAGAGACCTTAACCAGAAGGAGGGGGAAGGAAAAAGAAAAAAAAGAGATGGCAACATTCTTGTTATCTGTTACCAGATACACCAGAGACATCAAGGTATCCAAGTCTGGCACGTACAATAGCCAGGACAAAAGCAACTCCTTCCTTCAGGCTGAAACATGAGCTTGATCAAGCAGGTGTCCAAAGCAGGGTTAACTTGCATTTGTTGACCATGAATTTCATTGTCTCCCTTACTTCACCCAGAAACCTTTGGGCTGGAGTGTTTACACGACTCTGAAAGGCAGCCGGGTGCAGTAGCTGCTCTAAGTGTTTGGGATCAGGTGATACACATGCCCACCCATGCTCAGGGAAGAAGGAAAACCTCACCATTGTTAGGAACCCCTTCTTAGGCTCCCTAGTGCATTCTGGTTGGAAAAGAACTGTTACACGTCTTGGACCATCAGTTCAGCAAGAGCCAGGAGGCTCTTAGTGCTAGTGCATCACTTTGCACTGGCACGACAACAGCAAACATCTGGCCAAATGTTAAAAAAAAAAATTGCCAAAGGTGCTCAGGGTGGACCCACTTTAGCCAAAGTGATTCAAATCAATCTTAATCGTACTTAGGAATCAGCAAGCAGGAAATCTTGTTTTGAAGTCACTAATTTTAATCTGGGTTTATAGTTGTTTCTACGAGAAGGCGAGTCAGACTCACCTGTTTACTTGTTTCTGAACACAGCTCATTGCTGTGGTTTCTCTCTCAGCAAAAAAGGAGCAAAGTGATGTGTGTTTAAGCAATTTTACAGCTGATACCAATCAGAAATCTGAATGTGTCCAGGGTGTTTTCTACTTAAGCTATTTTAACTTCCTGTTGCTAGTGTATGCACCCTCAAACATTTAAAAAACCCGCAATTTAAAATGCAAGGAAAATAGAAATAAAATTATGCCTTTAAGTGCTAAATTAAACTATCAAACATGAAGTTGAAAAGGGTTTTGGAATGCAGAAAAGCACTCAAGACCAAAAAAACCATAACACAACCATTCTTATACAGGTACTGAACTGAGTCAACTGTTGAAATGAATAAGCAGTTGGAGACCAGAAACCTTCTCTGGGGACAAATTCAAGACTTCTGAGATGTTGCAAGCTGAGAAAAGTCTTTCTTACTGAGCTAATGGGGAGCCAGAGAGGTAGAGGGAAAAAAAATCTACTACACATTAGGCAAGATTAATTACTTTTCACAAAAAGCCTGAAGAACCACCTCAACATAAGCAATGCTGGTTGCTTATATTTTACAAGTCACTCAAATTTATGCCATGCTTTCCATCACTTCAGAATTTCAACAAATCCTCACGGCTCTGATATTTTGTTTTACAGCAAAGAAAGGGCTTAAATTGGACTTGATGATCTTAAGGATCTTTTCCAACCTAAATGATTCTATGAAATATTTATTTACCTACATGAATAAACTCTAAGTGCAAATTTGCACTAAAAGATCCCTTTAGCATTCCACAAAATTTCACCTGAGCAATGAACTTATTGCCTCAACTGGCAATGAGTGCAGTGTCCCACAGGTGATTTAGGCGAGAAACCAGCAATACTCTAGCTGGGTTAAATCTGAAGTCTCTCAGCAGCAAGGAGGAGGTTAATAAGTAAAATAGAGTTAGGGAAGTGTTTTCAAAGAATGAAGAAGAAACTCATAAAATTACAGTTCTGGGGAAGAGGGGCATCTCATTCCAGTGACCAGTCTCAGCTGAAGCGTGGAGTTACTTCCGTAGTTGCAAGTGAAGTGTTAGTGGTTTAAGGGGGAGTCAGTGCTGTTCAGCATCATTACATGCGGCAAAGAGTGAGAAATAACACACAATCAAATCCCAACTTAAGAACTGCTGCCTTGGATAGGAGCAAGCAATGAGAGAACACTCCCAGGTAGTTTTTCACTGCCACCAAGACCCTAGAAGCAGCTAAACACATCTCCTTCCCCGTGAGGAAGACAAGCAGCCGTTGAGCTGTCTTGTACACTTCCTGCCAAACGTTTGCTGTTTAAGGTACAGTGGTGCTCCTAGTAGAAGCCTCAAAGTAGGGTAGATGTACAGCATGAGTAATTTAATAGACAATCTGGATGTAAAAGAAGTAGATGCTGGTCATCGTGAGTTATCAGAGCAAAATCAGCTTCACGCAGACCTGCGCAGGGTTTGTGTCTCTCACCAACTCCCAAGGCGTATCTTCACTTAAGGTCCGATTTCTCATATCCTGGAAACCACAGAGCAGTTTCTCTGGATAGAAGCCAAGGCAGGATAAAATTTCTTGCTGGCATTAACATACACACAGTATTTTGTAGGAGAAATATAATCTTTGTGACTTCAGTTCTAGAAGCAGCCATGAGCTCATCAGTCTCACACTGCAGTGGCCTGGAGCGATTTACGTAAATTATGGCTGAACCATGCAGTGATGCCTTAGGTTTTAACTTTTATATTTTTAAACTCTGTACTGCTTAGTGTGCAACTTTGAAGCTTCTTGTAACCTGTTACTTTCTGCTCTCTCATGCTAGTTAGACACAACAAAGCCTCTCCGGACTGCTCTTCAAGGACACTTGGACCATCCTGAGCCCAAGGGGTGTAAACCAAGGAGTCTCTGAAGGGGGGGTAGCTAAGGGGAATTACATAATTTAACTGGGGTTTTAATTGGAGAATTGACCCTGATATGCAAATGAACCAAACTTATAAAAGTGTGAAAACTCGTGACCTGTGGTCCATCTTGGGGTCCATCTTGGGTGTAGCCTTTTGACTGCCCAGGGTGTACCTTTGAAGGCCCTTCAAATAAATACCTACCTTTATTCCCCTCTTTTGTCTAGTCTCCATGTTTTAGGTGGCCACCTCAGGCATCAAGAGGACAGAGCTGTCTGGAGATGTTCCCTGTCCCTCTCACAGCATCCAAGTGCCCTGACAAGCCTGGCTGGACCCTGCTGTGACACAGCCCTGAGGTATTTTCTCTTGAGCAGACCACTTTCCCTCTTGCATGAAAGGAATGTTTGGGAGCTTTTCTCCTCCTTAATGAGGAAGTGTTACAAGGTTCATATAACCCAGCTAAATACCACCAGTGGCCATCGGAAAGGAAGCACAGGGAACAGAAATAAAGCAATGATTAAGTAAAACAGCAATATCACAAACCCCTTATCATCAAGAGCAGACCCCGTTGCTGGAGGTCTGGAGAGTCATCTGCAAAAGCTGCACATCATAGGGAATGATGTTCCTGTGAATTTCAGGTTTGCACCTTGTGCTTTGATATTTCAAAACAGATCCAGTGCTTTAACGTCTGAAAATGGGAGCCTTTACGAGCTGCAAATAGTCTCATTTGGCACGCCTTAGAGTCAGTCAGCATTCCCCTCGGGTCCCAACATCTCATGAACACACCACCCGTGAGGCTGAGAGTGGCCTGGAGGCCTGGGACCCTGTGGTAGGTTTTGGTCTGCTGGCAGGGCCAGGTGAGAGCATCCTTTGGGACATCAAAATTGGTAACCGAGCAAAAGCAGGTCTGTGGCCCCTTGTCACAAACTAGATCTTTCCACAAATGCTATAATTTGCTGGGCAAACCCCACAACTATCTGCACCAGGACTGCTACAGTATGGGCTGCATTAATGATGGAAAAAGTGACCCGGCTCAGAATAAAATCCTGCAGCAATGGCTGTAACATGACTCCTCTGTAGTGTCTGGCCAGTGTTACCACCAAGTCTACCATGCTTCCTGGAGCCACATCATGCCAGTAGGAATCACATTTGCTACCCTCTGGCTGGACTCTTTGCATGTCTAAAGCTTATTCTCAGGCTGTGAAGGATCAGGGCAGGAGCAGGAGCACAGGGCTTGTGGGTCACTTGCTGGCTGTGTCACGAAATGTCTCGGTCATCCTTCCCATAACACAGCGTCCAGCGGCTCTGGGTCAGTGCCTCCAGATCCAGTCCTGCCTGCTCAGGATGTGGCAGGACACAGCAGAGCCCCTGGCTGTGGCTGGATGCTCAGTGCTCCTGGGAGCAGGTGGGTCAGGGGCTCTGCAGGGACACAGCCCTCTCTCCATCTACCGTGTGGATTTGCCTACAGAGTGTCTCAGACCTTGGAAGTGCACTGTATTTACACAAATATATAATAGATGCAGCATCCAGGCTGTGTCCTGAAATGCTGTTTCTGATCTCCAGCAGTTACAGAGGAAGCAAAGGGGCTCATGCTTTTCTTTACGTTATTCTGAGATTCTCTTGCAAAGGGATCACACCAGCCTTGTGCTGGAGCTGCTGCTGTGCTGTGGGGCTGGGAGTGCAGGGGTGCCTTGCACTCTCTGCTGGCCTCCTGGAACCGGCCTCATGCAGTCTGTGCAGAGCTGCACTTTGGAGCACAGAATAAATCGACTCTTGGACAGAAAGTGCTGTTTGACCATGGAGCTCCTTCTTCCCTGCCTTGGCCAGTCCCTGTGCTGTCACACCTAACCCTGACCTTCACTGTAACACCAGGGGTGTGCACAAAAGTAGTGCATACACAGCTCTCTCTAGCTCCAGCCAGCTGAATATTCCAGGTCTTTGAGTTCATTCTCTTACCCAGATTAATCCCAGGGTCCTTCCTCTAGATGATGTAACAACGAAGACTGATGCCAAAGGCTCCACATCGCCCAGAAGTCTAATGACCAAGCCCAGTTGTCCCAGGTAGCCTCAGCCACCTTCCCGTGCCTTGGGCAGCCTCCCTCCATAGCCAGCAAGGCCAAACTGACAAACATTGTGGAGGACTGCCAGGTCCTTTGGTTACATTGTGAAGGTTTGGATGTGCCAGACCTACTCTTTCTTCCATGCGGGGTCACCAAATGAAGCCCATTCAAACCAATGGGCCACCTGTGTTGAAGAAGGGTCAGCCTGCCTTCCCTGAGGCAGATGTCACCTCTGACAGGGGCACCACTCCTGCACATGCAGGATTGCACCTGAGCTCGCAGCCCTGCCCAGGGACTGATCACCATCCAGCCCTGTCTACTCACAGTGGTTATCAGCGTGACCTGGGAACAATTCCGAGGTCCTCTTTGGGGATCTTCCTCCTCAGGGCTCATGTCTTCTGCCTCCCACTGGCTGGACACCCTGAAGAAGCTGGTGCAGCTCCCGTAGGCACAGCACTGGTAGGCATATGGCACCTCCAGGACTCTGCACAGAAGAAAGCAGAACTTTAAGGTGTGTTCCCTCCATGACTTGACTTTCCATTGCTTTACACTTTTTGCTCAGTTCCTTCAGTTGTTCAAAGATGAAACTCATCTATACAGAGACACAAAATATTCTGAGTTGGAAGGGACCCACAAGGATCATCATGTCCAGCTCTAAGTGAATGGCCTGTACAGGGATCACACCCACAATATTGGTGCTGTTAGCATCGTACTCTAACCAGCTGAGCTAACGTCAGAGTCAAAAAAATATGGAACACTCCACCAATTTGTGTGATGTCCTTGCACAGGAGCCATGCTGATCTTCTCTGTATCGTTCCAGTTTTGGTACATGTGCTGCTGGCATGACAAAAGCTGGTCCGTATGGCGATGGTTACAGTGGAGAGGGACTTTGCTTTGGTGAAGAACTCCGTGTAGGACAGGGTGTGGACCCAGGGCACCCCATGGTGTCTCTGCTGACCCACTTTTGGTGCTTAAGACATCGTCAGTCAGTAAAATGTTGTTAAACACCAGGTTTGGAAACTGCTCTAAAGTTCCCAGGTAGTTCCTTGTCCTGGTTCCAGCCAGAACAGGGTTAATTTTTGCAGTAGGGAGGGAGCATGGCCAGGACCTGGAGGTTATTCTGTACCACCTTACTCATTGCTGGGGACTGGGGGAAAGGCAGTCTCTTCTGGGGAGAAGGGAGCAAATGTGATGGGGGAGCCATCTGGTATTCGTTTTTTGTTGGGGGCCTTTCTATGTAAATAATTTTCTTTTCTTATACTTTTTGTTATTAATATTGTTGCTGTTACTGTTTGCATCTTATCTCATTGCTGTTTCCAGTAAATTGTTCTTATCTCAACCTGTGATCTTGGCCTTCTGTGTCTCCAGCTGGGGAGGAGTGAGCGGTGCATGGTTTTAGCGGGAATACTAAATTGGAGAATACCATTCCTAAACCACCGCATTCCTAAAAACCCTTTTGCTGTTCTCCTCAGACTAAGCCAGCCCCTCTCTCCAATATGCCATGTACAGTCTTCAATTTTTACCACAAGGCCATGTTTTGCCAGGCATCCTTTGTTTCCTTCAAGGGGAGAAACTTCCCTAGAGCAAGGCTCCCCTTGCTTGTTGTTGAGGGTGGGAGAGTCACCTTCAAACTCCAGTTCCAGGAGTCCCAGCTCAGGCAGGAATTCTCAGGTCTCCCAAGTGAAGCAAGTTATTTAAATATGTCTGATTTCTACTTGAAAGTTGAATTGTTAATCACTAATTACAGCATGTATTACAAGGTTAATTCAGCAGCAGCTGAGCATCATCTGGATGCAATACCAGGCTGTCTGTCAGCAGCTGTGTTTTTGGCTTTGCTGGAAGTCAGGGAGACTGCTGATGAAGGCAAAGGAACCTCAGGTTTTCCAGACAATTAAGGTCTTCTGACAAGATCAGTAAATGTGGTAAAACTCTATATGCTAAAAATATGCTTTTGTTTTATGTTCCCAAACATTTCTGGCTGAGCCCCGGGAGGGTCTGGAAGCTCTGTATACAAGCTTGTTTCCTGTTATAAGCTCCAAATTAGATCCTATTATTGAAAGGTGATACGGAGGTGCAAATCCTCCCAGCAAGGCTAAGAACTGCTCTCACATGACTCCTCCAGACATATGCCCCAGGAGCAGGGCTACTTAATGGCAGTACCCCCAAATTTAGGGAAT
>JACSVZ010000016.1:785941-796883 GCA_014706295.1 Lycocorax pyrrhopterus obiensis | reverse complement strand
AAGAGGTGGGGAAAAGTCCTACAGCACCCGGTGATTCCCCAGGTGGTCTCCCATCAGTCTAACCGGCCGGACCCTGCCTTAGCTTCCAAGTCAGACGAGATCGGGCGTTTCAGAGGTGGTATGGCCGTAGGCACCCCTCAGCCCCACAGCGCGCTCTCCGCACACACACCACCTCCTTGCCCTGCCCCACAGCCCACGCACCCACCACATGCCACCAGCCACCGCCCACGGCCAACAACGGCAACCTGCAGCCAGACCCCCCCCCCCCCCCCAAAAACCACAGCGCCACAACAGCCACTCCAGCCATTGGCCACCCCCGCCCTCCTTGCCCCCCTTGGCACGGCCTGCCCAAGCAAAAACTAGCCAGCCGACCGCACGTCCCCGTCCCCCAGCAAAAGAACCTACAGCACCCGGTATTCCCAGGCGGTCTCCCATCCAAGTACTAACCGGGCCCGACCCTGCTTAGCTTCCGAGATCAGACGAGATCGGGCGTTCTCAGGGTGGTATGGCCGTAGGCACCCCTCAGCCCCACAGCAGCGCTCTCCAGCACACACCACCACCTTCCTGCCCTGCCCCACAGCCCCACGCACCCACCACATGCCCACCAGCGCCGCCCACGGCAACAACGCAACCTGCAGCCAGACCCAGCGCCACAACAGCCACAACAGCCACTCCAGCCATGGCCACCCCCGCCCTCCTGCCCCTTGGCACGCCTGCCCAAGCAAAACTAGCCACCTCCTGCCCCGTCCCCCAGCAAAAGAAGCCTACAGCACCCGGTATTCCCAGGCGGTCTCCCATCCAAGTACTAACCGGGCCCGACCCTGCTTAGCTTCCGAGATCAGACGAGATCGGGCGTTCTCAGGGTGGTATGGCCGTAGGCACCCCTCAGCCCCACAGCAGCGCTCTCCAGCACACACCACCACCTTCCTGCCCTGCCCCACAGCCCCACGCACCCACCACATGCCCACCAGCGCCGCCCACGGCAACAACGCAACCTGCAGCCAGACCCAGCGCCACAACAGCCACAACAGCCACTCCAGCCATGGCCACCCCCGCCCTCCTGCCCCTTGGCACGCCTGCCCAAGCAAAACTAGCCACCTCCTGCCCCGTCCCCCAGCAAAAGAAGCCTACAGCACCCGGTATTCCCAGGCGGTCTCCCATCCAAGTACTAACCGGGCCCGACCCTGCTTAGCTTCCGAGATCAGACGAGATCGGGCGTTCTCAGGGTGGTATGGCCGTAGGCACCCCTCAGCCCCACAGCAGCGCTCTCCAGCACACACCACCACCTTCCTGCCCTGCCCCACAGCCCCACGCACCCACCACATGCCCACCAGCGCCGCCCACGGCAACAACGCAACCTGCAGCCAGACCCAGCGCCACAACAGCCACAACAGCCACACGAGCCACACCAGCCATGGCCACCCCCGCCCTCTTGCCCCTTGGCACGCCTGCCCAAGCAAAACTAGCCACCTCCTGCCCCGTCCCCCAGCAAAAGAAGCCTACAGCACCCGGTATTCCCAGGCGGTCTCCCATCCAAGTACTAACCGGGCCCGACCCTGCTTAGCTTCCGAGATCAGACGAGATCGGGCGTTCTCAGGGTGGTATGGCCGTAGGCACCCCTCAGCCCCACAGCAGCGCTCTCCAGCACACACCACCACCTTCCTGCCCTGCCCCACAGCCCCACGCACCCACCACATGCCCACCAGCGCCGCCCACGGCAACAACGCAACCTGCAGCCAGACCCAGCGCCACAACAGCCACAACAGCCACACGAGCCACACCAGCCATGGCCACCCCCGCCCTCTTGCCCCTTGGCACGCCTGCCCAAGCAAAACTAGCCACCTCCTGCCCCGTCCCCCAGCAAAAGAAGCCTACAGCACCCGGTATTCCCAGGCGGTCTCCCATCCAAGTACTAACCGGGCCCGACCCTGCTTAGCTTCCGAGATCAGACGAGATCGGGCGTTCTCAGGGTGGTATGGCCGTAGGCACCCCTCAGCCCCACAGCAGCGCTCTCCAGCACACACCACCACCTTCCTGCCCTGCCCCACAGCCCCACGCACCCACCACATGCCCACCAGCGCCGCCCACGGCAACAACGCAACCTGCAGCCAGACCCAGCGCCACAACAGCCACAACAGCCACTCCAGCCATGGCCACCCCCGCCCTCCTGCCCCTTGGCACGCCTGCCCAAGCAAAACTAGCCACCTCCTGCCCCGTCCCCCAGCAAAAGAAGCCTACAGCACCCGGTATTCCCAGGCGGTCTCCCATCCAAGTACTAACCGGGCCCGACCCTGCTTAGCTTCCGAGATCAGACGAGATCGGGCGTTCTCAGGGTGGTATGGCCGTAGGCACCCCTCAGCCCCACAGCAGCGCTCTCCAGCACACACCACCACCTTCCTGCCCTGCCCCACAGCCCCACGCACCCACCACATGCCCACCAGCGCCGCCCACGGCAACAACGCAACCTGCAGCCAGACCCAGCGCCACAACAGCCACAACAGCCACTCCAGCCATGGCCACCCCCGCCCTCCTGCCCCTTGGCACGCCTGCCCAAGCAAAACTAGCCACCTCCTGCCCCGTCCCCCAGCAAAAGAAGCCTACAGCACCCGGTATTCCCAGGCGGTCTCCCATCCAAGTACTAACCGGGCCCGACCCTGCTTAGCTTCCGAGATCAGACGAGATCGGGCGTTCTCAGGGTGGTATGGCCGTAGGCACCCCTCAGCCCCACAGCAGCGCTCTCCAGCACACACCACCACCTTCCTGCCCTGCCCCACAGCCCCACGCACCCACCACATGCCCACCAGCGCCGCCCACGGCAACAACGCAACCTGCAGCCAGACCCAGCGCCACAACAGCCACACGAGCCACACCAGCCATGGCCACCCCCGCCCTCCTGCCCCTTGGCACGCCTGCCCAAGCAAAACTAGCCACCTCCTGCCCCGTCCCCCAGCAAAAGAAGCCTACAGCACCCGGTATTCCCAGGCGGTCTCCCATCCAAGTACTAACCGGGCCCGACCCTGCTTAGCTTCCGAGATCAGACGAGATCGGGCGTTCTCAGGGTGGTATGGCCGTAGGCACCCCTCAGCCCCACAGCAGCGCTCTCCAGCACACACCACCACCTTCCTGCCCTGCCCCACAGCCCCACGCACCCACCACATGCCCACCAGCGCCGCCCACGGCAACAACGCAACCTGCAGCCAGACCCAGCGCCACAACAGCCCAACAGCCAACAGCCACACCAGCCATGGCCACCCCCGCCCTCCTGCCCCTTGGCACGCCTGCCCAAGCAAAACTAGCCACCTCCTGCCCCGTCCCCCAGCAAAAGAAGCCTACAGCACCCGGTATTCCCAGGCGGTCTCCCATCCAAGTACTAACCGGGCCCGACCCTGCTTAGCTTCCGAGATCAGACGAGATCGGGCGTTCTCAGGGTGGTATGGCCGTAGGCACCCCTCAGCCCCACAGCAGCGCTCTCCAGCACACACCACCACCTTCCTGCCCTGCCCCACAGCCCCACGCACCCACCACATGCCCACCAGCGCCGCCCACGGCAACAACGCAACCTGCAGCCAGACCCAGCGCCACAACAGCCACAACAGCCACACGAGCCACACCAGCCATGGCCACCCCCGCCCTCCTGCCCCTTGGCACGCCTGCCCAAGCAAAACTAGCCACCTCCTGCCCCGTCCCCCAGCAAAAGAAGCCTACAGCACCCGGTATTCCCAGGCGGTCTCCCATCCAAGTACTAACCGGGCCCGACCCTGCTTAGCTTCCGAGATCAGACGAGATCGGGCGTTCTCAGGGTGGTATGGCCGTAGGCACCCCTCAGCCCCACAGCAGCGCTCTCCAGCACACACCACCACCTTCCTGCCCTGCCCCACAGCCCCACGCACCCACCACATGCCCACCAGCGCCGCCCACGGCAACAACGCAACCTGCAGCCAGACCCAGCGCCACAACAGCCACAACAGCCACTCCAGCCATGGCCACCCCCGCCCTCCTGCCCCTTGGCACGCCTGCCCAAGCAAAACTAGCCACCTCCTGCCCCGTCCCCCAGCAAAAGAAGCCTACAGCACCCGGTATTCCCAGGCGGTCTCCCATCCAAGTACTAACCGGGCCCGACCCTGCTTAGCTTCCGAGATCAGACGAGATCGGGCGTTCTCAGGGTGGTATGGCCGTAGGCACCCCTCAGCCCCACAGCAGCGCTCTCCAGCACACACCACCACCTTCCTGCCCTGCCCCACAGCCCCACGCACCCACCACATGCCCACCAGCGCCGCCCACGGCAACAACGCAACCTGCAGCCAGACCCAGCGCCACAACAGCCACAACAGCCACTCCAGCCATGGCCACCCCCGCCCTCCTGCCCCTTGGCACGCCTGCCCAAGCAAAACTAGCCACCTCCTGCCCCGTCCCCCAGCAAAAGAAGCCTACAGCACCCGGTATTCCCAGGCGGTCTCCCATCCAAGTACTAACCGGGCCCGACCCTGCTTAGCTTCCGAGATCAGACGAGATCGGGCGTTCTCAGGGTGGTATGGCCGTAGGCACCCCTCAGCCCCACAGCAGCGCTCTCCAGCACACACCACCACCTTCCTGCCCTGCCCCACAGCCCCACGCACCCACCACATGCCCACCAGCGCCGCCCACGGCAACAACGCAACCTGCAGCCAGACCCAGCGCCACAACAGCCACAACAGCCACACGAGCCATGGCCACACCAAGCCATGGCCACCCCCGCCCTCCTGCCCCTTGGCACGCCTGCCCAAGCAAAACTAGCCACCTCCTGCCCCGTCCCCCAGCAAAAGAAGCCTACAGCACCCGGTATTCCCAGGCGGTCTCCCATCCAAGTACTAACCGGGCCCGACCCTGCTTAGCTTCCGAGATCAGACGAGATCGGGCGTTCTCAGGGTGGTATGGCCGTAGGCACCCCTCAGCCCCACAGCAGCGCTCTCCAGCACACACCACCACCTTCCTGCCCTGCCCCACAGCCCCACGCACCCACCACATGCCCACCAGCGCCGCCCACGGCAACAACGCAACCTGCAGCCAGACCCAGCGCCACAACAGCCACAACAGCCACAGCCACCAGCCATGGCCACCCCCGCCCTCCTGCCCCTTGGCACGCCTGCCCAAGCAAAACTAGCCACCTCCTGCCCCGTCCCCCAGCAAAAGAAGCCTACAGCACCCGGTATTCCCAGGCGGTCTCCCATCCAAGTACTAACCGGGCCCGACCCTGCTTAGCTTCCGAGATCAGACGAGATCGGGCGTTCTCAGGGTGGTATGGCCGTAGGCACCCCTCAGCCCCACAGCAGCGCTCTCCAGCACACACCACCACCTTCCTGCCCTGCCCCACAGCCCCACGCACCCACCACATGCCCACCAGCGCCGCCCACGGCAACAACGCAACCTGCAGCCAGACCCAGCGCCACAACAGCCACAACAGCCACAGCCACCAGCCATGGCCACCCCCGCCCTCCTGCCCCTTGGCACGCCTGCCCAAGCAAAACTAGCC
Source organism: Lycocorax pyrrhopterus obiensis (assembly GCA_014706295.1). Classification (NCBI taxonomy): domain Eukaryota; kingdom Metazoa; phylum Chordata; class Aves; order Passeriformes; family Paradisaeidae; genus Lycocorax; species Lycocorax pyrrhopterus. Next base: position 791,374 of record JACSVZ010000016.1, on the reverse strand, counting down.
ACCTCCTGCCCCGTCCCCCAGCAAAAGAAGCCTACAGCACCCGGTATTCCCAGGCGGTCTCCCATCCAAGTACTAACCGGGCCCGACCCTGCTTAGCTTCCGAGATCAGACGAGATCGGGCGTTCTCAGGGTGGTATGGCCGTAGGCACCCCTCAGCCCCACAGCAGCGCTCTCCAGCACACACCACCACCTTCCTGCCCTGCCCCACAGCCCCACGCACCCACCACATGCCCACCAGCGCCGCCCACGGCAACAACGCAACCTGCAGCCAGACCCAGCGCCACAACAGCCACAACAGCCACACCAGCCACACCAGCCATGGCCACCCCCGCCCTCCTGCCCCTTGGCACGCCTGCCCAAGCAAAACTAGCCACCTCCTGCCCCGTCCCCCAGCAAAAGAAGCCTACAGCACCCGGTATTCCCAGGCGGTCTCCCATCCAAGTACTAACCGGGCCCGACCCTGCTTAGCTTCCGAGATCAGACGAGATCGGGCGTTCTCAGGGTGGTATGGCCGTAGGCACCCCTCAGCCCCACAGCAGCGCTCTCCAGCACACACCACCACCTTCCTGCCCTGCCCCACAGCCCCACGCACCCACCACATGCCCACCAGCGCCGCCCACGGCAACAACGCAACCTGCAGCCAGACCCAGCGCCACAACAGCCACAACAGCCACACGAGCCACACCAGCCATGGCCACCCCCGCCCTCTTGCCCCTTGGCACGCCTGCCCAAGCAAAACTAGCCACCTCCTGCCCCGTCCCCCAGCAAAAGAAGCCTACAGCACCCGGTATTCCCAGGCGGTCTCCCATCCAAGTACTAACCGGGCCCGACCCTGCTTAGCTTCCGAGATCAGACGAGATCGGGCGTTCTCAGGGTGGTATGGCCGTAGGCACCCCTCAGCCCCACAGCAGCGCTCTCCAGCACACACCACCACCTTCCTGCCCTGCCCCACAGCCCCACGCACCCACCACATGCCCACCAGCGCCGCCCACGGCAACAACGCAACCTGCAGCCAGACCCAGCGCCACAACAGCCACAACAGCCACACGAGCCACACCAGCCATGGCCACCCCCGCCCTCTTGCCCCTTGGCACGCCTGCCCAAGCAAAACTAGCCACCTCCTGCCCCGTCCCCCAGCAAAAGAAGCCTACAGCACCCGGTATTCCCAGGCGGTCTCCCATCCAAGTACTAACCGGGCCCGACCCTGCTTAGCTTCCGAGATCAGACGAGATCGGGCGTTCTCAGGGTGGTATGGCCGTAGGCACCCCTCAGCCCCACAGCAGCGCTCTCCAGCACACACCACCACCTTCCTGCCCTGCCCCACAGCCCCACGCACCCACCACATGCCCACCAGCGCCGCCCACGGCAACAACGCAACCTGCAGCCAGACCCAGCGCCACAACAGCCACAACAGCCACTCCAGCCATGGCCACCCCCGCCCTCCTGCCCCTTGGCACGCCTGCCCAAGCAAAACTAGCCACCTCCTGCCCCGTCCCCCAGCAAAAGAAGCCTACAGCACCCGGTATTCCCAGGCGGTCTCCCATCCAAGTACTAACCGGGCCCGACCCTGCTTAGCTTCCGAGATCAGACGAGATCGGGCGTTCTCAGGGTGGTATGGCCGTAGGCACCCCTCAGCCCCACAGCAGCGCTCTCCAGCACACACCACCACCTTCCTGCCCTGCCCCACAGCCCCACGCACCCACCACATGCCCACCAGCGCCGCCCACGGCAACAACGCAACCTGCAGCCAGACCCAGCGCCACAACAGCCACAACAGCCACACGAGCCACACCAGCCATGGCCACCCCCGCCCTCTTGCCCCTTGGCACGCCTGCCCAAGCAAAACTAGCCACCTCCTGCCCCGTCCCCCAGCAAAAGAAGCCTACAGCACCCGGTATTCCCAGGCGGTCTCCCATCCAAGTACTAACCGGGCCCGACCCTGCTTAGCTTCCGAGATCAGACGAGATCGGGCGTTCTCAGGGTGGTATGGCCGTAGGCACCCCTCAGCCCCACAGCAGCGCTCTCCAGCACACACCACCACCTTCCTGCCCTGCCCCACAGCCCCACGCACCCACCACATGCCCACCAGCGCCGCCCACGGCAACAACGCAACCTGCAGCCAGACCCAGCGCCACAACAGCCACACCAGCCATGGCCACCCCCGCCCTCCTGCCCCTTGGCACGCCTGCCCAAGCAAAACTAGCCACCTCCTGCCCCGTCCCCCAGCAAAAGAAGCCTACAGCACCCGGTATTCCCAGGCGGTCTCCCATCCAAGTACTAACCGGGCCCGACCCTGCTTAGCTTCCGAGATCAGACGAGATCGGGCGTTCTCAGGGTGGTATGGCCGTAGGCACCCCTCAGCCCCACAGCAGCGCTCTCCAGCACACACCACCACCTTCCTGCCCTGCCCCACAGCCCCACGCACCCACCACATGCCCACCAGCGCCGCCCACGGCAACAACGCAACCTGCAGCCAGACCCAGCGCCACAACAGCCACAACAGCCACTCCAGCCATGGCCACCCCCGCCCTCCTGCCCCTTGGCACGCCTGCCCAAGCAAAACTAGCCACCTCCTGCCCCGTCCCCCAGCAAAAGAAGCCTACAGCACCCGGTATTCCCAGGCGGTCTCCCATCCAAGTACTAACCGGGCCCGACCCTGCTTAGCTTCCGAGATCAGACGAGATCGGGCGTTCTCAGGGTGGTATGGCCGTAGGCACCCCTCAGCCCCACAGCAGCGCTCTCCAGCACACACCACCACCTTCCTGCCCTGCCCCACAGCCCCACGCACCCACCACATGCCCACCAGCGCCGCCCACGGCAACAACGCAACCTGCAGCCAGACCCAGCGCCACAACAGCCACAACAGCCACAGCCACACCAGCCATGGCCACCCCCGCCCTCCTGCCCCTTGGCACGCCTGCCCAAGCAAAACTAGCCACCTCCTGCCCCGTCCCCCAGCAAAAGAAGCCTACAGCACCCGGTATTCCCAGGCGGTCTCCCATCCAAGTACTAACCGGGCCCGACCCTGCTTAGCTTCCGAGATCAGACGAGATCGGGCGTTCTCAGGGTGGTATGGCCGTAGGCACCCCTCAGCCCCACAGCAGCGCTCTCCAGCACACACCACCACCTTCCTGCCCTGCCCCACAGCCCCACGCACCCACCACATGCCCACCAGCGCCGCCCACGGCAACAACGCAACCTGCAGCCAGACCCAGCGCCACAACAGCCACAACAGCCACTCCAGCCATGGCCACCCCCGCCCTCCTGCCCCTTGGCACGCCTGCCCAAGCAAAACTAGCCACCTCCTGCCCCGTCCCCCAGCAAAAGAAGCCTACAGCACCCGGTATTCCCAGGCGGTCTCCCATCCAAGTACTAACCGGGCCCGACCCTGCTTAGCTTCCGAGATCAGACGAGATCGGGCGTTCTCAGGGTGGTATGGCCGTAGGCACCCCTCAGCCCCACAGCAGCGCTCTCCAGCACACACCACCACCTTCCTGCCCTGCCCCACAGCCCCACGCACCCACCACATGCCCACCAGCGCCGCCCACGGCAACAACGCAACCTGCAGCCAGACCCAGCGCCACAACAGCCACAACAGCCACAGCCACACCAGCCATGGCCACCCCCGCCCTCCTGCCCCTTGGCACGCCTGCCCAAGCAAAACTAGCCACCTCCTGCCCCGTCCCCCAGCAAAAGAAGCCTACAGCACCCGGTATTCCCAGGCGGTCTCCCATCCAAGTACTAACCGGGCCCGACCCTGCTTAGCTTCCGAGATCAGACGAGATCGGGCGTTCTCAGGGTGGTATGGCCGTAGGCACCCCTCAGCCCCACAGCAGCGCTCTCCAGCACACACCACCACCTTCCTGCCCTGCCCCACAGCCCCACGCACCCACCACATGCCCACCAGCGCCGCCCACGGCAACAACGCAACCTGCAGCCAGACCCAGCGCCACAACAGCCAACAGCCACAGCCACACCAGCCATGGCCACCCCCGCCCTCCTGCCCCTTGGCACGCCTGCCCAAGCAAAACTAGCCACCTCCTGCCCCGTCCCCCAGCAAAAGAAGCCTACAGCACCCGGTATTCCCAGGCGGTCTCCCATCCAAGTACTAACCGGGCCCGACCCTGCTTAGCTTCCGAGATCAGACGAGATCGGGCGTTCTCAGGGTGGTATGGCCGTAGGCACCCCTCAGCCCCACAGCAGCGCTCTCCAGCACACACCACCACCTTCCTGCCCTGCCCCACAGCCCCACGCACCCACCACATGCCCACCAGCGCCGCAACAGCCACAACAGCCACAACAGCCACACCAGCCATGGCCACCCCCGCCCTCCTGCCCCTTGGCACGCCTGCCCAAGCAAAACTAGCCACCTCCTGCCCCGTCCCCCAGCAAAAGAAGCCTACAGCACCCGGTATTCCCAGGCGGTCTCCCATCCAAGTACTAACCGGGCCCGACCCTGCTTAGCTTCCGAGATCAGACGAGATCGGGCGTTCTCAGGGTGGTATGGCCGTAGGCACCCCTCAGCCCCACAGCAGCGCTCTCCAGCACACACCACCACCTTCCTGCCCTGCCCCACAGCCCCACGCACCCACCACATGCCCACCAGCGCCGCCCACGGCAACAACGCAACCTGCAGCCAGACCCAGCGCCACAACAGCCACAACAGCCACACGAGCCACACCAGCCATGGCCACCCCCGCCCTCTTGCCCCTTGGCACGCCTGCCCAAGCAAAACTAGCCACCTCCTGCCCCGTCCCCCAGCAAAAGAAGCCTACAGCACCCGGTATTCCCAGGCGGTCTCCCATCCAAGTACTAACCGGGCCCGACCCTGCTTAGCTTCCGAGATCAGACGAGATCGGGCGTTCTCAGGGTGGTATGGCCGTAGGCACCCCTCAGCCCCACAGCAGCGCTCTCCAGCACACACCACCACCTTCCTGCCCTGCCCCACAGCCCCACGCACCCACCACATGCCCACCAGCGCCGCCCACGGCAACAACGCAACCTGCAGCCAGACCCAGCGCCACAACAGCCACAACAGCCACAGCCACACCAGCCATGGCCACCCCCGCCCTCCTGCCCCTTGGCACGCCTGCCCAAGCAAAACTAGCCACCTCCTGCCCCGTCCCCCAGCAAAAGAAGCCTACAGCACCCGGTATTCCCAGGCGGTCTCCCATCCAAGTACTAACCGGGCCCGACCCTGCTTAGCTTCCGAGATCAGACGAGATCGGGCGTTCTCAGGGTGGTATGGCCGTAGGCACCCCTCAGCCCCACAGCAGCGCTCTCCAGCACACACCACCACCTTCCTGCCCTGCCCCACAGCCCCACGCACCCACCACATGCCCACCAGCGCCGCCCACGGCAACAACGCAACCTGCAGCCAGACCCAGCGCCACAACAGCCACAACAGCCACTCCAGCCATGGCCACCCCGCCC
>JACSVZ010000016.1:747679-762395 GCA_014706295.1 Lycocorax pyrrhopterus obiensis | reverse complement strand
TCTTAGTGAATTTAAAGGCTTTTCCCAATTGCCAGTTCTCTGGGTTAGAGCTGTTGAACTGTCAGTGGGAATGCAAAGGCCAAACTATTGAGCTTTTTGTCCTGGTACCTTTAGTGGGTCAGCAGTCCCTGGTTCCGTTCAGATCCTGACTCTCTGAGACTGGGCTGGGTGCGTTTCTTCTTTTGCAGGTCGACAGCGGCATCGTGTGGTTGTTTTTTGTGAGCGCTGACAGTGCCCGGGAAAAAGACACGCGCTTTTCTGGTCAGGCCCCATTCGTGTGGGAGCGGTTCGTGGAAGAGCTCTGCTGTAGATCCTGGCTCTTGGAGACTTGAAAGAATGTGATCTTGCATCTAGCAGCGAAGGAAGAGGAATCTTTTCATTGTTGGCTGTTCATAGGTTGCAAAATGAAAAGACAATTCAGCACTGCCTCTTTCTTTTAGAACCTTTTCTGCTTGATCAGATGCTCATGCAAAACACACCAGTGACCCGCACTTTCTTTCTCAACCATACATAGAGCAGCATCACGTTCTCGCCAAGTGGCAGAGTCCAGCCTTACAGGGCAAGCGATCCCAGCTGCACCTCGGACTGAGAGATGTGTCAGGAGGAAAGCATTTGTTGACTTTCCACTCGTGGCCTGTAAAACTTGATACTCGCAGAGCAGTCACTTTCACATCCCTTTCAGTGTCGCCGAGTTCAAGCAGCTAGAGCTCACAGAGATGGAAGTGTCAGGACTAGAGAAGTTCCAAAAGTACCCTATTGTTCTAGCAGCAGTAACAATTGTGCACAGCAGACTGCGGCTCTGCAGCTTCCTTCTCAGACAGAATTGCCATGCCATTGTTGGCTCTCGCAGCTCCGTGGCGAGCTGCTCTCGTGGCAAAAAAGAACTAGAACAAAAAGCCAGTGCTGGCTGCCCCTTCGCCTTGACGCAAGTAAGCCAAACTCATGGGTGCACTCTGTTCTTCCCTTCGTCGCTGCATCTAAGCTCGTGATGCCTTGGCGTCTCAGAGCCGAAAGCAAAGTGCAATTGCTTCCACAAAGGGCTGGAAGAAGAAGAGGTAGCAGCACAAGCAGCTGTCATTGAACTTCCTCCTTCCAACTGCTAACGTGAATTTGGCAGGCAGGCCAGTGGCAGCCACAGGGGCTCCGTCTCAGCCGGCAAGGGAAAGCTGCAGCGTGCGGGGAACGAATCCCCGCCGGCCTCCTGCCCCAGGCGGTCCCCCCGGGGGCTGCCGTGCTCCAGGCCCTGACTGTCACCTGCACTCCGAAGGACCCGGAGCCGGTGTTACACACCACGGCTGCGCCTGGGACAGAGACATGAGTGGCCACACAAGTGGCCATGGCACTGTCTGCATGCTGTCCCTGCTGCTTCTCCCCGGCGGCCACTTGCCGGGCAGGACTACCTCCCGAGCCCCACCGCACTCCTAAAGCCCAAGGGCCCACTGGGACACTGTGCAGGGGCTCCTGGAAGCCAGCGGCCACGGTGACACAGCGGGGGAGCACAGAATCCACGGTGCTTTTGTGAGCCGGTGGCTCCCAGGAGAGCCTTTGTCATGCTGTGCAACCACATGGAAGCCTGGCTCCACTGTGACACCGACAGAAGGCTCAGGAAACCCAGGAGAGCCTTTGTGATGCTGTGCAACCAAACGTGACCATGGCTGCGGCTGTGACACCAACAAGAAGCGCAGGGGAACCCAGGAGAGCCTTTGTAACATGATTGCAACTACACGGAAGCCTGGCTCCACTGTGGCACCACAGAAGCTCAGGAAGCCAGGAGAGCCTTTGTGATGCTGTGCAACTACACGGTTCCCCTCGCTCCCACTGTGACACCAGGGAAACTCAGGGAGCCCTGAGACCGTGAGGGTGCTAGGCAAGCTGATGGAACCTGGCTACCACTGTGCAACTCTATGGAAGCTTGGTGGACCGAGGGGCCATACTGACATCGTGGGGCCTTTGGAAGCCACGAGACCCTGAATGGGAACACAGCGGATGCTTAATCCTGGCAAGAACCTGCTCTAATGGGCTCCTCTCTCCTGGCTTTGCACAGGTTGCTGCTAGGATCTCGCTCCGGGACTGCCTTGCCACAGGCTCCCAGCTTCCTTTGGGAATGGGCTCTGCTCCAGGATGCATAGCCCGCAGAAGATGCAGGTAGATTTTGTGCATCCACACATGGCATGCAGGTGGACAATAAATCATGAGCCAGCCGCCCCTCAGCCCGTGTCCGGCTGTGTCATCGTGGCGGGGGAACTTTGGCAGCAGCCCCCAGCTCTGCTTCCTGCTCCTGCTCCTGGCTGAGGCACGCAGCTGCTAAGGCACGGCTGTGTCCTGATATCCCCGCCCGCCCCCTCACCACTGGACAAGGTTTGGGCCACTTTGAAGCCGTGTTCGGGGTGAATTTGGCCGCTTCAGAGAAGGCAAAGGGAAAATTTGAGAGTCTTTCTGGGGTGTCCCTGTGTTCGCGCCCACCCCAAATCTCCCCTTCTCTTGCTACTGCCTGCCCTGCCCTACTGGTCCCTCATGTACCCACAAAACATCCCGCGGATGGGACGGGACGGGACCCCAATAGCTGAGGTCCCAGGTTTGTGGAAAGGACTGCCACCCTTTCCCCCACCCCATGTCAACTCTCCTCTTGGCATGCCAGGTACTGCCGGAAAGTGGCACATCCTAACAGGACAGTTCTGGTTGTCTTGTATTGTGGAGGCGGGGATGCATTTCTTTTGAGATGAGCTTGTAGTTGCTCTCTTTGGCAAGGAAAGCAAGCTTGGAGCTGCAAGTGAGGTGCCCTTAGTGATCGGAAAGGCTTTTCCCAGTAGGCAGGTCTCTGGATTAGAGCTGTTGAGCTTTTCATTGGGAATGCAAAGGCCAAGCTCTTGAGCAGTTTTTCCTGAGACCTTTAGTGTGTAAGCAGTCCCTGGTGCCGTCCTCTTTGGATCCTGGCTCTGGGAGACTGAAGGCTTCGCATGGTACCTAGAGCTGAGAAGGGAAGTGCTGATCTCAGGGCATGTGCTGCTAGTTTGAGGGGTGCAGTTCAAGTTGCAGGCAGCAAGAGCTTTCTCAGATGGAACTTTTGTGAGCTCTGTTTTTGCCAGATGTTTTCAAGTTGGTGGCCGGACTCTGCGAGAGTGAAAAGATTCTGTAGGGCAAAAGAGTTCGTGTTGTTCTTTGAGGGTGGTGCAAAGAAGAGTTTGCACTTGGAAGGGGATGGTTAGGGAAATCTTTTTGTCCTGACGCCGCTGATTTGAGAGCGGGGACGTTTCCAGCTCCGCTCTGCCCTCGGAGTGCTTTCGAGCTGGGCCCGGCGCGTGTCCTTCTTTTGCAAGTCGGCGGCGCCACCGTGTGCTTGTTTTCATGAGCGCTGACAGTGCCCAGGAAAAAGCCAAGCGCTTTGCTGGCCCGCCCACAGTGGTGTGGGAGCAGCTGGTGGGAGAGCTCCGCTGTGCATCCTGGCTCTCGGAGACTGAGAGAGTGTGATCCTGCATGTAGAGGGGGAAGGGAGTGGAATCTTTTCATTCTTGCCTGGGCAGTTTATAAGCGGCAGAAGAAAAGGCAATTCCAGCACGGCCCCTTTTTTTCAGAACCTTTTCTGTGCCACCATGAACATGCTCAACATGGAACTCGCACCCACTTAACTGCATCAAAGTTCCTGGAGATAGGCACGTTTCCTCAAGCTCTATGTACCATCCTACCCTCTAACTCTCGCAGATCCCAAACCCCTTCCAAACATCCAGTAGCTAGATGTCCTAGAACAAGAAGCGTGTGCTGCCCGTCATAGTGCCTCTAAGGTCTGTAAACTAGGCAAAACACACCAGTGACCTGCACTTTTCTTCTCAACCATACATAGAGCAGCATCACGTTCTCGCCAAGTGGCAGAGTCCAGCATTACAGGGCAGCGATCCCAGCTGCACCTCGGACTGAGAGATGTGTCAGGAGGGAAAGCATTTGTTGACTTTCCCTCGTGGCTGTAAAACTTGATACTCGCAGAGCAGTCACTTTCACATCCCTTCAGTGTTGCCGAGTTCAAGCAGCTAGAGCTCACAGAGACGGAAGTGTCAGGACTAGAGAAGTTCCAAAAGCACCCTATTGTTCTAGCAGCAGTAACAATTGTGCACAGCAGACTGCGGCTCTGCAGCTTCCTTCTCAGACAGAATTGCCATGCCATTGTTGGCTCTCGCAGCTCCGTGGCGAGCTGCTCTCGTGGCAAAAAGAACTAGAACAAAAAGCCAGTGCTGGGCTGCCCCTTCGCCTTGACGCAAGTAAGCCAAACTCATGGGTGCACTCTGTTCTTCCCTTCGTCGCTGCATCTAAGCTCGTGATCCTTGCGTCTCAGAGCCGAAAGCAAAGTGCAATTGCTTCCACAAAGGGCTGGAAGAAGAAGAGGTAGCAGCACAAGCAGCTGTCATTGAATGTCCTCCTTCCAACTGCTAACGTGAATTCGGCAGGCAGGCCAGTGGCAGCCACAGGGGCTCCGTCTCAGCCGGCAAGGAAAGCTGCAGCGTGCGGGGAACGAATCCCCGCCGGCCTCCTGCCCCAGGCGGTCCCCCGGGGGCTGCCGTGCTCCAGGCCCTGACTGTCACCTGCACTCCGAAGGACCCGGAGCCGGTGTTACACACCACGGCTGCGCCTGGGACAGAGACATGAGTGGCCACACAAGTGGCCATGGCACTGTCTGCATGCTGTCCCTGCTGCTTCTCCCCCAGCCACTGCCGGGGCACTACCTCCGAGCCACCCACTCCTAAAGCCAAGGGCCCACTGTGAGACTGCGGGGGCTGGTGGAAGCCCGCGGCCATGGTGACACAGCGGGGCTGCACACAATCACAAAGGGTGCTTTGGGACCCCAATGGCCCCCAGGAGAGCCCTTGGGATGCTGTGCAACTCCACGGAAGCCTGGCTCCACTGTGGCACCACAGAATCTCAGGCAACTCAGCAGAGCCTTTGAGATGTTGTGCAACTACACGGAACAATAACTCCAGTGTGACACCACAGAAGGAAGGAAGGAAGGAAGGAAGGAAAAGAAAGAAAGAAAAAGAAAGAAAGAAAGATTGATTGATTCTGTGTGTGCATGCGGAATGGTTTCTCTGGGAGGCAAACATTGATGGATCATGAGAGCCCCCAGCCCCCCCTTCCTCTTCTCTCCCTTAGCTTCGTGTATCTTAGCTGGAGTCATATGGTATGGAATATCACCTTGGCTGGGACAGAGTTGTGAATGGCCACAGAAGTGGCCATGGCACTGTCTGCATGCTGTCCCTGCTGCTTCTCCCCCAGCCACTGCTGGGGCACTACCTCCGAGCCACCCACACCTAAAGCCAAGGGCCCACTGGGACACTGCAGGGGCTCCTGGAAGCCAGCAGCCACGGTGACACAGCGGGGGAGCACAGAATCCACGGTGCTTTGTGAGCCAGTGGCTCCCAGGAGAGCCTTGGCATTGCTGTGCAACCAAACGTGACCATGGCTGCGCTGTGACACCACAGAAGCTCAGGGAACCCAGGAGAGTCTTTGTGATGCTGTGCAACTACACGGAAGCCTGGCTGCGCTGTGACACCACAGAAGCTCAGGGAACCCAGGAGAGCCTTTGTAACATGATGCAACTACACGGAAGCCTGGCTCCACGGTGGCACCACAGAAGCTCAGGGAAGCCAGGAGAGCCTTTGTGATGCTGTGCAACTACACAGTTCCCTCGCTCCACTGTGACACCAGGGAAACTCAGGGAGCCCTGGAGATGGTGGTGATGCTAGGGAAGGTTTGGGACCCCATGACCCCCAGGAGAGCCCTTGGGATGCTGTGCAACTCCACGGAAGCCTGGCTCCACTGTGGCACCACAGAATCTTAGGCAACTCAGGAGAGCCTTTGAGATGTTGTGCAACTACACGGACCAATAAACTCCAGAGTGACACAACGGACGGACGGAAGGAAGGAAGGAAGGAAGGAAGGAAGGAAGGGTAAATGCATTTCAACAGAAGACAAAGTGCTTTTACTCCAAGAGTGAGTGAGCGCAGGCACAGATTTCCCAGCGAGTCTCCTTCCTTGGGGATATTTGAAACAGGAGTCAATGTCTTCCTGGGCAGCCTGGCCCGGCTGAGCCTGCTTGGAGAGCTTTGCAAGCAAAGCAGACAATACCGGAACTATGTGGCAAAACCAGACAATAAATGGACCTCTCTGAGCAGGGCACGCCCTACTAAAGTCCCTCTCTGATGAGGGGACTTTAATGTCAATTAACTGTCTATATTTGGGTTGGTTTGGGGACTTGAAGTTCAGCTCTGATTTTGGTTGGTTTGGTTTTTTTCAATGACCATTTTCATGGCTCTTGGGAGAAAAGCATATTATCCTGTCTTCTACTAATGAAACTGCTCAGCTCAGAATTAGGAGCCAGCATGTGCTCGTAGCGGACATCTCATGAGGACTTGTCTGCAGGTCTTTAGCAGCACCACACCGTGTCATTTGCCACACTTTGGGAAAAAAGCCATGTGAAATTTTGGCTGCCTTCCAGCAATTGGACGGAATGATTGCAGTCAGCCTGGGTTTTCCCTTCCCGTGCCAGGTCAGCGCTAGAAGTGCTTTGTTAAGCCCTTGGTAGACAGAGTGGAGGAGAGGGGTTACTTACGTCTAGGGCTACTTGACCCCTTGCGTTGCTGTCGTCCGGCCGGTACGAGTTCCTGCCGGGCTCTCCCGAGCCCACAGCATCTCATTTCCCCAGCTGTAGCTGTGGGCCAACGCGGCTGCTTTGCTTTGTTATCTGGGGCAGAGGCAACGTTGTCGCTTTGCCCTGACCCGCTGAGTGCCGTGTGTGGGACCACAGGGACTACGCTGCCTTTGTCTGACCTTGGCAACTGAGCAAGCTCAGGCAGAGCTCTTAGCCACAGGCATCGTGCGGGAACGTCAGTTCACGTACGGTGGGCACGAGGAGCGGGCCCGGGAACACCGGGCTGAAGTTGGACGAGGCCGAGCGCAAGCTCCTTGACTCAGGCGCTAGTTCCTGTGCCCGGCTCGAGGTGCAATTCCTTGTAAATCAGCACAGAGCGAGGGATGAAATTCTTGAGAGCAGCCCTGCCACAAGGAGCTGGGGGTGCCGCTGGGTGAGAGGCGGCCCTGCCGCGGCCGTGTGTGCTGGGAGCCAGAACCCCCCCTGTGCTGGGCTGAGCCCCCCGGGGGGGGGAATCCTGCCCCTCTGCCCCGCTCCGGTGAGATCACCCCCCCACCTGCAGAGCCCCCTCCAGCCCTGGGAGCCCAACGGGAGCACGCGGAGCTGCTGGAGCGAGTCCAGAGGGGGCCACGGAGCTGCTGCGAGGGCTGGAGCCCCTCTGGAGCCAGCTTGGGAGAGCTGGGGTGTTCAGCTGGAGAAGAGAAGGCTCCGCGGAGAGCTCAGAGCCCCTTGAAAGGGTTAAAGTCCTTGTCCTTAGGCAGGTTTTAGTAGCATGGACAACAAATGTCTTTCCTCTTAAGACACCCATGGTGTTGCCTACCCCTCCCTTACATTGCCTTGCCTTTCCTACCCAACCTTGCATTTCCTTGTCATTCCTGACCATTCCTTTCCTTTGGCTTCCTGACCTACGCATGTCCTTCCCTTGCCCTTCCTACCAATCCAGTTCCTTTCATTGACTTGCTCACGCATCCTGCACCTGACTTCCCATTTGTCCAGGTCCAACCTTTCATTTCCTTCTCCTTCTAGGACTCTCATTGCCTTGCCTGCCTCTCCTTTGTCTTGCCTTGCAAAGCCACCACTTGCCTTGCCTTGCCCTTGAAGGCATTCCTTGCCTTGCATTACACTGCTCCCCTCTCCTCTACCTGGAATTCAAGAGCCCTCTTTTTGTGGAATTTCTTCAACTTGCCTTGCCCTGCCTGCTCCTCCTAGGACTCTCAAGGCCTTCACATACCTACAGTGTGTCGGGAGCACGTGAGGGGAAGCCCAGAGGAGGTCACGTTCGAGCACACCTGTCTGTCCTGGCAGCTTTTTTCTGGCACCTATCCTTTCATGTCTTGAATTTTGGACAGGCAATCCATCTTTCGCCCTTGGGCTCCAGGACTAGAATGAGAGTTCTTTTGCATACGAAGGAAAGCAGGGAGCCCAAGTCTTTTAGGTGCAGATTAGAGACAGCCCATGCGAGATCAAGGCCAGACAGAGCAGTCGGTCCTGGCCGCTTTTGTGTACCAGCAGTTCTTGAATGTACCTGTCACTTGCCTTGCCTTGGCAACCCACCTGTTTCCTTGCCTTGCCCTGCCAACCCTCCCTGGCCATGCCCCACCCTTGACCTGCCTACTTCTTTCCTCCAGGGACTTGCCTTGCCAGGCCTACACCTTGTTGGCATTTCCTTGCCTTTCCTGCCCCTTCCTTTACTTTGCCTTGCTTCTCCAACCTTGCATTGCCTTGCTCTCGGATCTGTAGTCTTCCCTCCTTCCCTCCACTGCCTTGCATAGACTTGCTCACCCATCCTCCACCTGACTTCCCTTCCCATTTGTCCAGGTCCAGCCTTTCATTGCCTTGTCCTTCTAGGACTCTCATTGCCTTGCCTACCTCTCCTTTGTCTTCTCTTGCAGAGCCACCACTTCTCCTGCCTTGCCCCTGAACCCCTCCCTTGCCTTGCATTACCTTGCTCACCCCTCCCCCATCTGGAATTCAAGACTCAATTTCTCCTGGCATTTCCCAGCCTTGCCTTGCCCTGCCTGCTCCCCCGAGGACTCCCAAGGCTCTAATATATCCCCAGGGTTTCAGAAGCACGTGAGAAAAAGCCCAGGGAAGGTCCCATTCATCTTTCTGGGAAGGTTTTGTCTGGGACCAATCCTTGCATGTCTTGAATTTTGGACAGGCAATTCACATTTCGCCCTTGGACTCCAGGACCAGAATGAGGGTTCTTTGACATATGAAGTAAAGCAGGCAGCTCAAGTCTTTTAGGTGTAGAGTACAGATGTGGGATCAAGGCCACACAGAGCAGTTGGTCCTGGCCATTTTCGTGTACCAGCAGTCCTTGAATGTACTTCTCACCTGCCTTGCCTTGCCTTGGCAACCCAACAGCTTCCTTGCCTTGCCCTGCTAACCCTCCGTAGCCTTGCATTCCTTTGCATGGCCTAGCCCCACCTGCTTTCCTCCAGGGCCTTGCCTTGCCTAGCCCTTTGTGTTTCTGCCTGGCCCACCCATCACTGGACTTTCCTTCTTACGGCCAGCCTTGCCTAGAACTTCTGGGCCTTCTCTTGCCTACCACTCCATTTGCGTTCCCCTCACTGCTCTGGCCTTGCCTACCTCTCCCTTGACTTGCCCACATTTGCCTGCACTTGGTTTGCAGTGCCTTGCCTGCAGGGAAGGCAAGGTAAAGAGGGGTAGGCAGGGCAAAGCAAAGCAAGGAAGTTGTAGGTAGTGTGAGGCAAGTCAGACGTAGGCAAAGGAAGCAAAGCAAGGGTAGGTTAGGAGAAGCTAAGCAAGGTACTGAAGGCAAGGCAAGGCCAAGTGACTCAGAGTGCCTTTCCTTGGGAAGGCAAGGACATCGTGCCAGTGTTGCTGGAGCAGATGTTAAGGTGCCAAGGGGAGGTATACTCCAGCAAGACATTTCTCTCCGGGCCCCTTCTGCGTAGGAGCAATTGTTGGATGGATTCAATACTGCAGGTTGGATCGGTCCCTGGCTGTGTTGTATTTTGGAGGAGGAGATGCCATTTCTTTTGAGATGGGCTTGTAGTTGCTCTCTTTGGCAAAGAAAGCAAGTTTGGATCTGCACATGAGGTGCTCTTAGTAATTTGAAAGGCTTTTCCCAACAGGCAGTTCTCTGAGTTAGAGCTGTTGAGCTGTCAGTGGAATGCAAAGACCAAGTTCTTGAGCCTTTTGTCCTTGTGCCTTTAGTGTGTGAGCAGTCCCTGCTGCCGTTCTCTTTGGATCCTGGCTCTAGGAGAGTGAAGGCTTAGGATGGTACCTAGAGCTGAGAAGGAAAGTGCTGAGAGCAGCATGTGTGCTGCTAGTTTGAGGGGTGCAGTTGAAGTTGTAGGCAGCAAGAGCTTTCTCAGCTGGCACTTTTGTGAGCTCTGCTTTTGCCAGATGGTTTCAAGTTGGTGGCCGGACTCTGTGAGAGTGAAAAGATTTGTTAGGGCAAAGGAGATCATCTTGCTCTTGGAGTGTGGTGCAAAGAAGTGTTTGCACTTGGAAGGGGAAGATTAGGGAAAAAAAATTTTGTCCTGACACGGTTGATTTGAAAGCAGGGACGTTTCCAACTTGCCTCTGCCCTTGAGGGAGGCTTCGAGCGGCGCGAGGTGCGTGTCTTTCTTTTGCAAGTCGACACCGCCATCGTGTGGTCGTTGACTTTCCCGCTTGGCTGTAAAACCTGTGTGACTGCTCTGCGAGTATCAAGTTTTACACGGAAGAGGGAAAGTCAATAAACGCTTTCTCGCCTGGCACATCTCTCAGTCCGAACTGCAGCTGCAAACGCTGCGCTGTAAGGGTGGACTCTGCCACTTTGCGAGAATGTGATGATGCTCTATAGACAGCTGAGAAGGAAAGTGCAGGTCACTGGTGTGTTTCGCCTAGTTTACAGACTTTTACAGGGACTATGAAGGCCAGCGCTGGCTTCTTGTTCTAGGACTTTTCTTTGCGTGCAGCTACTGGATGTTTGGAAGGGGTTTGGGATCTGCGAGAGTTAGAGGGTAGAATGGTACATAGAGCTTGAGGGAAAGTGCATATCTTTAGGGACTTAGATGCAGTTCAGTGGGTGCGAGTTACATGTTGAGCATGTTCATGATGGCACAGAAAAGGTTTTGCAAGAAAGAGGCCGTGCTGGAACTGCCTTTTCTTTTGCGGCCTATAAACTGCATAGCCAAAGATGAAACGGTTCCTCTTCCTGCCCCACTACATGCAGGATCACTTTCTTTCAAGTCTCCAAGAGCCAGGATGCACAGCGGAGCTCTTGCGCCAACTGCTCCCACATGACTGGGGCCTCGCCAGCAAAGCGCTTGGCTTTTTCCTGGGCACTGTCAGCGCTCATCGAAACAACCACACGATGGCGCTGCCGACTTGCAAAAGAAGCACACGCACCTCGCCCAGCTCGACACCACCCCAAGGGCAGAGGCAAATTGGAAACGTCCCTGCTTTCAAATCAACGGCGTCAGGTCAAAACGGTTTCCCTAATCTTCCCCTTCCAAGTGCAAACTCTTCTTTGCACCACACTCCAAGAGCAAGACCAACTCCTTTGCCCTAACAAATCTTTTCCCTCTCGCAGAGTCCGGCCACCAACTTGAAACCATCTGGCAAAAGCAGAGCTCACAAAAGTGCCAGCTGAGAAAGCTCTTGCTGCCTACAACTTCAACTGCACCCCTCAACTAGCAGCACACATGCTGCTCTCAGCACTTTCCTTCCAGCTCTAGGTACCATCCTAAGCCTTCACTCTCCCAGAGCCAGGATCCAAAGAGAACGGCAGCAGGGACTGCTCACACACTAAAGGCACAAGGACAAAAGGCTCAAGAACTTGGTCTTTGCATTCCACTGACAGCTCAACAGCTCTAACTCAGAGAACTGCCTGTTGGGAAAAGCCTTTCAAATTACTAAGAGCACCTCATGTGCAGATCCAAACTTGCTTTCTTTGCCAAAGAGAGCAACTACAAGCCCATCTCAAAAGAAATGGCATCTCCTCCTCCAAAATACAACACAGCCAGGGACCAATCCAACTTGCAGTATTGAATCCATCCAACAATTGCTCCTACGCAGAAGGGGCCCGGAGAGAAATGTCTTGCTGGAGTATACCTCCCCTTGGCACCTTAACATCTGCTCCAGCAACACTGGCACGATGTCCTTGCCTTCCCAAGGAAAGGCACTCTGAGTCACTTGGCCTTGCCTTGCCTTCAGTA
This sequence comes from Lycocorax pyrrhopterus obiensis, assembly GCA_014706295.1. Lineage (NCBI taxonomy): Eukaryota > Metazoa > Chordata > Aves > Passeriformes > Paradisaeidae > Lycocorax > Lycocorax pyrrhopterus. Next base: position 750,587 of record JACSVZ010000016.1, on the reverse strand, counting down.
CCTTGCTTAGCTTCTCCTAACCTACCCTTGCTTTGCTTCCTTTGCCTACGTCTGACTTGCCTCACACTACCTACAACTTCCTTGCTTTGCTTTGCCCTGCCTACCCCTCTTTAACTTGCCTTCCATGCAGGCAAGGCACTGCAAACCAAGTGCAGGCAAATGTGGGCAAGTCAAGGGAGAGGTAGGCAAGGCCAGAGCAGTGAGGGGAACGCAAATGGAGTGGTAGGCAAGAGAAGGCCCAGAAGTTCTAGGCAAGGCTGGCCGTAGGAAGGAAAGTCCAGTAATGGGTAAGCCAGGCAGAAACACAAAGGGCTAGGCAAGGCAAGGCAAGGCCCTGGAGGAAAGCAGGTGGGGCAGGTCAAGGGTGGGGCATGGCCATGCAAAGGAATGCAAGGCTACGGAGGGTTAGCAGGGCAAGGCAAGGAAGCTGTTGGGTTGCCAAGGCAAGGCAAGGCAGGTGAGAAGTACATTCAAGGACTGCTGGTGCACGAAAATGGCCAGGACCAACTGCTCTGTGTGGCTTTGATCCCACATGGGCCGTCTCTAATCTGCACCTAAAAGACTTGAGCTGTCTGCTTTCTTTCATACACAAAAGAACTCTCATTCTTGTCCTGGACCCCAAGGGTGAAATAGGGATTGCCTGACCAAAACTCAAGACATGCAAGGCTTGGTCCCCGAACAACGCTGCCAGGACAGACAGGTGTGGTGGCACGTGACCTCCTCTGGAGTGCTTCTGACATGCTCCTGAAACATTGGAGGTATGTGAAGGCCTTGAGAGTTCTAGGAGGAGCAGGCAGGGCAAGGAGTGTTGAAGAAATTCCACAAAAAGAGGGGTCTTCAATTCCAGGTGGGTGAGTGCAATGATGCAAAACGACGTAGACCCTCCAGTCAGGTTCAAAAAGGAATCAGTTTATTGCAAAAAACAGGCTTTTTAAAGCAATTAGGTGTTTATCAGTTACATACCTTTTAAACACAACAAATATAATTCGACCAACCACCATAAACCACTATGTGAACGTGTGATGGTTATATAACTCGTTTTCTACCTCTAAGTCAGCTGAGTCATTCCCAGAGTCCTTTTCTACTTAGCTGAAGTAACAGGAGTGAGCCATGATTTTACAAGGGTAACAAGGCCGTTATTCTGTAAGGTTTTACTTGTCCGCAACAGGAGATGGGTGAGCAAGGTAATGCAAGGCAAGGAACGGATTCAAGGGCAAGGCGAGACAAGTGGTGGCTTTCCAAGGCAAGACAAGGGAGGGGTAGGAAAGGCAATGAAAGTCCTAGAAGGAGAAGGAAAGGCAAGACTGGAACTGGACAAATGGGAAGGGAAGTCAGGTGGGGGATGGGTGAGCAAGTCAATGCAAGGCACTGGAGGGAAGGAAGGCCAAGGGAAGGCTACAGAGGGTACAGCAAGGCAAAGCAAGGTGTGGGGAAGCAAGGCAAAGTAAAGGAAGGGACAGGAAAGGCAAGGAACTGTAAGTCCTGCATATTAAAGGTAAGGCAAACAAAAGTGAGGGTGGGGTAGACAAGGCAATGGGTGTCCTAAGAAAACCATCCCATGCACAAGGCCAGGATAATAGTGGTAGGGAAGTCAAGGTGGGGACGGATGAGCAAGTCAATGCAAGGTATTGGAATGGTAGGAAGGGCAAGGAAAGGACATGGATGGGGCAGGAAGGTAAAGGAAAGAGTGGTCAGAAACTGCAAGGAAATGCAAGGTTGGCTAGGAAAGGCAAGGCAACACAAGGGAGGGGTAGGCAACTCAGTGGGTGTCCTAAGAGGAACAGTCCATGCATGCCAAGGTCAAGAGAAAGTAGTAGAGAAGTCAAGGTGGGGAATGGGTGAATGCAGCTGAAAAACAAAGTGCATAGCTCCACACTGTGTCTGTGTCTGCGTGTGTGTGTGGGTGTGTGCGTGTGCGTGTGTGTGTGTGTGTGTGTGTGTGTGTGCACGTGAAGTTTGCAGGACATTGTTGCAGTGCCTTGGCCCACCTCGGGACAGCCCACTGCCCGTCAGCTTATGTCCATCCAATGGGCAGATGAGTCCTGAGTCTGAGGGCTGTCCATGGGCAAGGCTGAAGTTTAAACCTACTCCCCCTTTTCTGGAAAGTTCCCCATTACTCGGTTGTTAATTGGTTAAGGTTGGTTGTTCCCTCCTCTGTGCTCACCAGATTGGTTTGTGGTCACCAGTGTTCCTCCCCCGGTGTTCCACCCCGATGTACCTATTGGTCTGTTTTGTTCACTCCTCCCCTTTCCTTTGATACTTAAAGCGCTTGCCATACCCTAGTCCCTTGGCTGTTCTCGTCCCTGACCCTTTGGGGAATCAAACTTCCTGGAATCCATACAAGACGGCTCTCTCCTTTATTCCTGGGGCCAGCTAGGGGATCTAAAACACCTTGGTTCTCCTCGAGGCGCGCCTGCTGCTCTGAGAGCCAGTGCCGCCTGACCAACGGCCGCTGAGGACTGGAACACGATTTGGTTTACGTGTCTGCAGGAAGGTCACTGGAACCTCCTTGGTAGGACTGACGTCCCTCTTGAGGCTGACCCCCCTGGGCCGTGACAGGACGTAAAGGGAAGAAAGCTGTCATTTAATTGATGTTTTTTAACCTAAGTGCAAGGTCCTAGCAAACTTTCCTCCTGGCACATCTGTGTGATGAGATAGCCAGAAACTTCTGGGTTTAGATTCAGACTGCAAGCGGGACACAGAATGTGATGGTGCGAATAGCTGAGAAGGAAAGCGCGTAGCATCGGCAGTTTCGACAGAAGCAGTTTGTGCGAGAAGGAGGGATGTATGGGACTCTGGCAATGTGACAATACACTCAGCTGAGAAGCAAAGTGCATAGCTTCAGTGCATGCTCTGAAGAGGAAAGGATGCAAAGAAAAGGCAAGGGGGCAGGTCAGGGAAAACTTTC
>JACSVZ010000016.1:697506-742679 GCA_014706295.1 Lycocorax pyrrhopterus obiensis | reverse complement strand
CACTGATGTGCCCCTTGCCTTTCCTTGCAGCCTTTCCTCTTCAGAGCACCCACTGAAGCTATGCACTTTGCTTCTCAGCTGAGTGTGTTGTCATATTGCCAGAGTCCTATACGTCCCCCTCCTTCTCGCACCAACTGCTTCCGTTGAAACTTGCCAATGCTACACCCTTTCCCTCTCAGCTATTCGAACCATCACATTCTGCGTCCCGCTTGCAGTCTGAATCTAAACTGAAGTTTCTGGCCTTATCTTGCATACACAGATGTGCCAGGAGGAAAAGTTTGCTCGGACCTTGCCGCTTATGTTCGAAAACGTCCACTTCGCTCCACAATCAAATAGCCAGCTTTCTCCCTTTACATCCTACAAACTTCACACATGAACACACACACACACACACACACACTGGAGCTATGCACTTTCTTTCTTTCTTTCTCAGCTGCACTCGCCAGTTCCTCCACCTTGACTTCTCTACCGCTTTTCTCTTGGCCTTGCCATGCATGGACTTCTCGTCTTATGACACCCACTGTGTTGCCTACCCCTCCTTCCCATTGCCTTGCCTTTCCTACCCAACCTTGCATTTCCTTGTCATTTCCAAACCGTTCCTTTCCTTTACCTTCCTCACCCGTCCATGTCCTTCCCTTGCCCTTTCCTACCAATCCAGTTGCTTGCATTGACTTGTTCACAACCATCCCCACCTGACTTCCCTTCCCATTTGTCCAGGTCCAACCTTTCATTTCCTTCTCCTTCTAGGACTCTCATTGCCTTGCCTGCTTCACCCTTGTCTTGCCTTGCAAAGCCATCATTTGTCTTGCCTTGCCCTTGAACCCCTCCCTTGCCTTGCATTACTTTGCTCACCCCTCCCTCACCTGCAACTCAAGACCCCTTTTCTCCTGGCCCACACTTTCCCTGCCCTGTCTGCTCCCCTGAGGAATCCCAAGACTCTCATGTAGCACCAGTGTTTCAGAAGCACGTGAGAAAAAGCCCAGGGGAGGCCCCGTGCAGCCAAGCCCATCTTTCTGGCATATCTTTTGGCTGGGACCAGTGCTCGCATGTGTTCAATTTTGGACACACAATCCACGTTTCACCCTTGGGCTCCGCAACCAGAATGACAGTTCTTTTGCATACAGCTAGACCAAGTGTTTTAGGTGCAGATTAGAGACTGCCCATGTGGGATCAAAGCCAGACAGAGGAGTAGGTCCTGGCCACTTTTGCATCCCAGAAATCCTTGAATGTACCTCTCACCTCCCTTGCCTTGGAAACCCAACAGTTTCCTTGCCTTGCCCTGCTAACCCTCCCTTGCCTTGCATTCCCTTGCATGCCCATGCCCCACCTTTCATCTGTCTACTGCTTTCCTCCAGGGCCTTGCCTTGCCCAGCCTTTCCTGTTTCTGCCAGGCCCACCCATCACTGGCCTTACCTTCCTATACCTAGCCTTGCCTCTAACTTCTGGGCTTTCTCTCGCCTACCACTCCATTTGCTTTCCTCTCACTGCTCTGGCCTTGCCTACCTCTCCCTTGACTTGCCCAGAGTTGCCTACACTTGGTTTGCGTTTCCTTGCCTGCACGGAAGGCAATGGAAAGTGATAGGCAGGGCAAAACAAAACAAGGAAGTTGTAGGCAAGGCGAGGCAAAGCAGACAGAGGCAAGGGAAGCAAAGCAAGGGTAGGCTAGGAAAATCTAGGCACAGTACTGAAGGGAAGGCAAGGCCAAGTGACTCAGACTACCTTTTCTTGGGAAGCAAAGAGCAGAGTGCCAGTGTTGGTGGAGCACGTGTTAAGTTACCATGGGGAGGAATAGTCCAGCAAGATATTTCTGTCCTGGCACTTTCTGTGTGGGAGCAATTGTTGCACGTATACAATATGGAAAGTGGTATGCAGCTTTGGCTGCGTAAGTTCCTGAACGAGAATGGCAATGCTTTTTCATGGGAAGGAAAGCACATAGCCCCAGATTTGGTGGTGCTGATAAGAAGCTGCCTCGTGGAGGTCAAGGAGGCCAGCAACTTTCTGTCCTGGCATATTTGCTATGGAAACATTGCCTCAATTCATGCAATGATGGCACTGGCATCCATCTTTGGAAGGTGGTCTCCTGAAAGATTCCATTTTGCATGTGGTTTCCATTTCTCAGAGGTGGCCTTCTGAAATTCTGGCAGCCACACATAATTTGGACAAGGTAAACAGCTATGCTGAGTCTTGATGTGCAGCTGATCTAGTGCCCTGGGCAGGTAATGCCCAGTAACAGTGTTCTGGCACCTTTGTATGGGATCAGGCACTGGATGCTTTGTATTTTGGAGGAGGGGATGCTATTTCTTTGGAGATGGGCTTATAGTTCCTCTTTGGCAAAGAAAGCAAGTTTGGATCTGCACATTGGGTGCTCTTAGTGAATTTAAAGGCTTTTCCCAATTGCCAGTTCTCTGGGTTAGAGCTGTTGAACTGTCAGTGGGAATGCAAAGGCCAAACTATTAAGCTTTTTGTCCTGGTACCTTTAGTGTGTCAGCAGTCCCCGGTTCCGTTCAGATCCTGACTCTCTGAGACTGGGCCGGGTGCGTTTCCTTCTTTTGCAGGTCGACAGCGGCATCGTGTGGTTGCTTTTTGTGAGCGCTGACAGTGCCCGGGAAAAAGACACGCGCTTTTCTGGTCAGGCCCCATTCGTGTGGGAGCGGTTCGTGGAAGAGCTCTGCTGTAGATCCTGGCTCTTGGAGACTTGAAAGAATGTGATCTTGCATCTAGCAGCGAAGGAAGAGGAATCTTTTCATTGTTGGCTGTTCATAGGTTGCAAAAGTAAAGACAATTCCAGCACTGTCTCTTTCTTTTAGAACCTTTTCTGCTTGATCAGATGCTCATGCAAAACACACCAGTGACCTGCACTTTTCTTCTCAACCATACATAGAGCCGCATCATGTTCTCGCCAAGTGGCAGAGTCCAGCATTACAGGGCAGCGATCCCAGCTGCACCTCGGACTGAGAGATGTGTCAGGAGGGAAAGCATTTGTTGACTTTCCCTCGTGGCTGTAAAACTTGATACTCGCAGAGCAGTCACTTTCACATCCCTTCAGTGTTGCCGAGTTCAAGCAGCTAGAGCTCACAGAGACGGAAGTGTCAGGACTAGAGAAGTTCCAAAAGCACCCTATTGTTCTAGCAGCAGTAACAATTGTGCACAGCAGACTGCGGCTCTGCAGCTTCCTTCTCAGACAGAATTGCCATGCCATTGTTGGCTCTCGCAGCTCCGTGGCGAGCTGCTCTCGTGGCAAAAAGAACTAGAACAAAAAGCCAGTGCTGGGCTGCCCCTTCGCCTTGACGCAAGTAAGCCAAACTCATGGGTGCACTCTGTTCTTCCCTTCGTCGCTGCATCTAAGCTCGTGATCCTTGCGTCTCAGAGCCGAAAGCAAAGTGCAATTGCTTCCACAAAGGGCTGGAAGAAGAAGAGGTAGCAGCACAAGCAGCTGTCATTGAACGTCCTCCTTCCAACTGCTAACGTGAATTCGGCAGGCAGGCCAGTGGCAGCCACAGGGGCTCCGTCTCAGCCGGCAAGGAAAGCTGCAGCGTGCGGGGAACGAATCCCCGCCGGCCTCCTGCCCCAGGCGGTCCCCCGGGGGCTGCCGTGCTCCAGGCCCTGACTGTCACCTGCACTCCGAAGGACCCGGAGCCGGTGTTACACACCACGGCTGCGCCTGGGACAGAGACATGAGTGGCCACACAAGTGGCCATGGCACTGTCTGCATGCTGTCCCTGCTGCTTCTCCCCCGGCCACTGCCGGGGCACTACCTCCGAGCCACCCACTCCTAAAGCCAAGGGCCCACTGGGACACTGTGCAGGGGCTCCTGGAAGCCAGCGGCCACGGTGACACAGCGGGGGAGCACAGAATCCACGGTGCTTTGTGAGCCGGTGGCTCCCAGGAGAGCCTTTGTCATGCTGTGCAACCACATGGAAGCCTGGCTCCACTGTGACACCACAGAAGCTCAGGAAACCCAGGAGAGCCTTTGTGATGCTGTGCAACCAAACGTGACCATGGCTGCGCTGTGACACCACAGAAGCGCAGGGAACCCAGGAGAGCCTTTGTAACATGATGCAACTACACGGAAGCCTGGCTCCACTGTGGCACCACAGAAGCTCAGGGAAGCCAGGAGAGCCTTTGTGATGCTGTGCAACTACACGGTTCCCTCGCTCCACTGTGACACCAGGGAAACTCAGGGAGCCCTGGAGACCGTGAGGATGCTAGGCAAGCTGACGGAACCCTGGCTACCACTGTGCAACTCTATGGAAGCTGGTGGAACCGAGGGGCCATACTGACACTGTGGGGCCTTTGGAAGCCACGAGACCCTGATGGGAACACAGCGGATGCTTAATCCTGGCAGGAACCTGCTCTAGTTGGGCTCCTCTCTCCTGGCTTGCACAGGTGCTGCTAGGATCTCGCTCCGGGACTGCCTTGCCACAGGCTCCCAGCTTCCTTTGGGAATGGCTCTGCTCCAGGATGGCATGCCGCAGAAGATGCAGGTAGATTTTGTGCTCACACATGGCATGCAGGTGGACAATAAATCATGAGCCAGCCGCCCCTCAGCCCGTGTCCGGCTGTGTCATCGTGGCGGGGGAACTTTGGCAGCAGCCCCAGCTCTGCTCCTGCTCCTGCTCCTGGCTGGGCACGCAGCTGCTAAGGCACGGCTGTGTCCTGATATCCCCGCCCGCCCCCTCACCGCTGGACAAGGTTTGGGCCACTTTGAAGCCGTGTTCGGGGTGAATTTGGCCGCTTCAGAGAAGGCAAAGGGAAAATTTGAGAGTCTTTCTGGGGTGTCCCTGTGTTCGCGCCCACCCCAAATCTCCCCTTCTCTTGCTACTGCCTGCCCTGCCCCTACTGGTCCCTCATGTACCCCACAAAACATCCCGCGGATGGGACGGGACGGGACCCCAATAGCTGAGGTCCCAGGTTTGTGGAAAGGACTGCCACCCTTTCCCCCACCCCATGTCAACTCTCCTCTTGGCATGCCAGGTACTGCCGGAAAGTGGCACATCCTAACAGGACAGTTCTGGTTGTCTTGTATTGTGGAGGCGGGGATGCATTTCTTTTGAGATGAGCTTGTAGTTGCTCTCTTTGGCAAGGAAAGCAAGCTTGGAGCTGCAAGTGAGGTGCCCTTAGTGATCGGAAAGGCTTTTCCCAGTAGGCAGGTCTCTGGATTAGAGCTGTTGAGCTTTTCATTGGGAATGCAAAGGCCAAGCTCTTGAGCAGTTTTTCCTGAGACCTTTAGTGTGTAAGCAGTCCCTGGTGCCGTCCTCTTTGGATCCTGGCTCTGGGAGACTGAAGGCTTCGCATGGTACCTAGAGCTGAGAAGGGAAGTGCTGATCTCAGGGCATGTGCTGCTAGTTTGAGGGGTGCAGTTCAAGTTGCAGGCAGCAAGAGCTTTCTCAGATGGAACTTTTGTGAGCTCTGTTTTTGCCAGATGTTTTCAAGTTGGTGGCCGGACTCTGCGAGAGTGAAAAGATTCTGTAGGGCAAAAGAGTTCGTGTTGTTCTTTGAGGGTGGTGCAAAGAAGAGTTTGCACTTGGAAGGGGATGGTTAGGGAAATCTTTTTGTCCTGACTCCGCTGATTTGAGAGCGGGGACGTTTCCAGCTCCGCTCTGCCCTCGGAGTGCTTTCGAGCTGGGCCCGGCGCGTGTCCTTCTTTTGCAAGTCGGCGGCGCCACCGTGTGCTTGTTTTCATGAGCGCTGACAGTGCCCAGGAAAAAGCCAAGCGCTTTGCTGGCCCGCCCACAGTGGTGTGGGAGCAGCTGGTGGGAGAGCTCCGCTGTGCATCCTGGCTCTCGGAGACTGAGAGAGTGTGATCCTGCATGTAGAGGGGGAAGGGAGTGGAATCTTTTCATTCTTGCCTGGGCAGTTTATAAGCGGCAGAAGAAAAGGCAATTCCAGCACGGCCCCTTTTTTTCAGAACCTTTTCTGTGCCACCATGAACATGCTCAACATGGAACTCGCACCCACTTAACTGCATCAAAGTTCCTGGAGATAGGCACGTTTCCTCAAGCTCTATGTACCATCCTACCCTCTAACTCTCGCAGATCCCAAACCCCTTCCAAACATCCAGTAGCTAGATGTCCTAGAACAAGAAGCGTGTGCTGCCCGTCATAGTGCCTCTAAGGTCTGTAAACTAGGCAAAACACACCAGTGACCTGCACTTTTCTTCTCAACCATACATAGAGCAGCATCACGTTCTCGCCAAGTGGCAGAGTCCAGCATTACAGGGCAGCGATCCCAGCTGCACCTCGGACTGAGAGATGTGTCAGGAGGGAAAGCATTTGTTGACTTTCCCTCGTGGCTGTAAAACTTGATACTCGCAGAGCAGTCACTTTCACATCCCTTCAGTGTTGCCGAGTTCAAGCAGCTAGAGCTCACAGAGACGGAAGTGTCAGGACTAGAGAAGTTCCAAAAGCACCCTATTGTTCTAGCAGCAGTAACAATTGTGCACAGCAGACTGCGGCTCTGCAGCTTCCTTCTCAGACAGAATTGCCATGCCATTGTTGGCTCTCGCAGCTCCGTGGCGAGCTGCTCTCATGGCAAAAAGAACTAGAACAAAAAGCCAGTGCTGGGCTGCCCCTTCGCCTTGACGCAAGTAAGCCAAACTCTGTTCTTCCCTTCGTCGCTGCATCTAAGCTCGTGATCCTTGCGTCTCAGAGCCGAAAGCAAAGTGCAATTGCTTCCACAAAGGGCTGGAAGAAGAAGAGGTAGCAGCACAAGCAGCTGTCATTGAACGTCCTCCTTCCAACTGCTAACGTGAATTCGGCAGGCAGGCCAGTGGCAGCCACAGGGGCTCCGTCTCAGCCGGCAAGGAAAGCTGCAGCGTGCGGGGAACGAATCCCCGCCGGCCTCCTGCCCCAGGCGGTCCCCCGGGGGCTGCCGTGCTCCAGGCCCTGACTGTCACCTGCACTCCGAAGGACCCGGAGCCGGTGTTACACACCACGGCTGCGCCTGGGACAGAGACATGAGTGGCCACACAAGTGGCCATGGCACTGTCTGCATGCTGTCCCTGCTGCTTCTCCCCCAGCCACTGCCGGGGCACTACCTCCGAGCCACCCACTCCTAAAGCCAAGGGCCCACTGTGAGACTGCGGGGGCTGGTGGAAGCCCGCGGCCATGGTGACACAGCGGGGCTGCACACAATCACAAAGGGTGCTTTGGGACCCCAATGGCCCCCAGGAGAGCCCTTGGGATGCTGTGCAACTCCACGGAAGCCTGGCTCCACTGTGGCACCACAGAATCTCAGGCAACTCAGCAGAGCCTTTGAGATGTTGTGCAACTACACGGAACAATAACTCCAGTGTGACACCACAGAAGGAAGGAAGGAAGGAAGGAAGGAAAAGAAAGAAAGAAAAAGAAAGAAAGAAAGATTGATTGATTCTGTGTGTGCATGCGGAATGGTTTCTCTGGGAGGCAAACATTGATGGATCATGAGAGCCCCCAGCCCCCCCTTCCTCTTCTCTCCCTTAGCTTCGTGTATCTTAGCTGGAGTCATATGGTATGGAATATCACCTTGGCTGGGACAGAGTTGTGAATGGCCACAGAAGTGGCCATGGCACTGTCTGCATGCTGTCCCTGCTGCTTCTCCCCCAGCCACTGCTGGGGCACTACCTCCGAGCCACCCACACCTAAAGCCAAGGGCCCACTGGGACACTGCAGGGGCTCCTGGAAGCCAGCAGCCACGGTGACACAGCGGGGGAGCACAGAATCCACGGTGCTTTGTGAGCCAGTGGCTCCCAGGAGAGCCTTGGCATTGCTGTGCAACCAAACGTGACCATGGCTGCGCTGTGACACCACAGAAGCTCAGGGAACCCAGGAGAGTCTTTGTGATGCTGTGCAACTACACGGAAGCCTGGCTGCGCTGTGACACCACAGAAGCTCAGGGAACCCAGGAGAGCCTTTGTAACATGATGCAACTACACGGAAGCCTGGCTCCACGGTGGCACCACAGAAGCTCAGGGAAGCCAGGAGAGCCTTTGTGATGCTGTGCAACTACACAGTTCCCTCGCTCCACTGTGACACCAGGGAAACTCAGGGAGCCCTGGAGATGGTGGTGATGCTAGGGAAGGTTTGGGACCCCATGACCCCCAGGAGAGCCCTTGGGATGCTGTGCAACTCCACGGAAGCCTGGCTCCACTGTGGCACCACAGAATCTTAGGCAACTCAGGAGAGCCTTTGAGATGTTGTGCAACTACACGGACCAATAAACTCCAGAGTGACACAACGGACGGACGGAAGGAAGGAAGGAAGGAAGGAAGGAAGGAAGGAAGGGTAAATGCATTTCAACAGAAGACAAAAGTGCTTTTACTCCAAGAGTGAGTGAGCGCAGGCACAGATTTCCCAGCGAGTCTCCTTCCTTGGGGATATTTGAAACAGGAGTCAATGTCTTCCTGGGCAGCCTGGCCCGGCTGAGCCTGCTTGGAGAGCTTTGCAAGCAAAGCAGACAATACCGGAACTATGTGGCAAAACCAGACAATAAATGGACCTCTCTGAGCAGGGCACGCCCTACTAAAGTCCCTCTCTGATGAGGGGACTTTAATGTCAATTAACTGTCTATATTTGGGTTGGTTTGGGGACTTGAAGTTCAGCTCTGATTTTGGTTGGTTTGGTTTTTTTCAATGACCATTTTCATGGCTCTTGGGAGAAAAGCATATTATCCTGTCTTCTACTAATGAAACTGCTCAGCTCAGAATTAGGAGCCAGCATGTGCTCGTAGCGGACATCTCATGAGGACTTGTCTGCAGGTCTTTAGCAGCACCACACCGTGTCATTTGCCACACTTTGGGAAAAAAGCCATGTGAAATTTTGGCTGCCTTCCAGCAATTGGACGGAATGATTGCAGTCAGCCTGGGTTTTCCCTTCCCGTGCCAGGTCAGCGCTAGGAGAAGTGCTTTGTTAAGCCCTTGGTAGACAGAGTGGAGGAGAGGGGTTACTTACGTCTAGGGCTACTTGACCCCTTGCGTTGCTGTCGTCCGGCCGGTACGAGTTCCTGCCGGGCTCTCCCGAGCCCACAGCATCTCATTTCCCCAGCTGTAGCTGTGGGCCAACGCGGCTGCTTTGCTTTGTTATCTGGGGCAGAGGCAACGTTGTCGCTTTGCCCTGACCCGCTGAGTGCCGTGTGTGGGACCACAGGGACTACGCTGCCTTTGTCTGACCTTGGCAACTGAGCAAGCTCAGGCAGAGCTCTTAGCCACAGGCATCGTGCGGGAACGTCAGTTCACGTACGGTGGGCACGAGGAGCGGGCCCGGGAACACCGGGCTGAAGTTGGACGAGGCCGAGCGCAAGCTCCTTGACTCAGGCGCTAGTTCCTGTGCCCGGCTCGAGGTGCAATTCCTTGTAAATCAGCACAGAGCGAGGGATGAAATTCTTGAGAGCAGCCCTGCCACAAGGAGCTGGGGGTGCCGCTGGGTGAGAGGCGGCCCTGCCGCGGCCGTGTGTGCTGGGAGCCAGAACCCCCCCTGTGCTGGGCTGAGCCCCCCGGGGGGGGGAATCCTGCCCCTCTGCCCCGCTCCGGTGAGATCACCCCCCACCTGCAGAGCCCCCTCCAGCCCTGGGAGCCCAACGGGAGCACGCGGAGCTGCTGGAGCGAGTCCAGAGGGGGCCACGGAGCTGCTGCGAGGGCTGGAGCCCCTCTGGAGCCAGCTTGGGAGAGCTGGGGTGTTCAGCTGGAGAAGAGAAGGCTCCGCGGAGAGCTCAGAGCCCCTTGAAAGGGTTAAAGTCCTTGTCCTTAGGCAGGCTTTAGTAGCATGGACAACAAATGTCTTTCCTCTTAAGACACCCATGGTGTTGCCTACCCCTCCCTTACATTGCCTTGCCTTTCCTGCCCAACATTGCATTTCCTTGTCATTCCTGACCATTCCTTTCCTTTGGCTTCCTGACCTACGCATGTCCTTCCCTTGCCCTTCCTACCAATCCAGTTCCTTTCATTGACTTGCTCACGCATCCTGCACCTGACTTCCCATTTGTCCAGGTCCAACCTTTCATTTCCTTCTCCTTCTAGGACTCTCATTGCCTTACCTGCCTCTCCTTTGTCTTGCCTTGCAAAGCCACCACTTGCCTTGCCTTGCCCTTGAAGGCATTCCTTGCCTTGCATTACATTGCTCCCCTCTCCTCTACCTGGAATTCAAGAGCCCTCTTTTTGTGGAATTTCTTCAACTTGCCTTGCCCTGCCTGCTCCTCCTAGGACTCTCAAGGCCTTCACATACCTACAGTGTGTCGGGAGCATGTGAGGGGAAGCCCAGAGGAGGTCACGTTCGAGCACACCTGTCTGTCCTGGCAGCTTTTTTCTGGCACCTATCCTTGCATGTCTTGAATTTTGGACAGGCAATCCATCTTTCGCCCTTGGGCTCCAGGACTAGAATGAGAGTTCTTTTGCATACGAAGGAAAGCAGGGAGCCCAAGTCTTTTAGGTGCAGATTAGAGACAGCCCATGCGAGATCAAGGCCAGACAGAGCAGTTGGTCCTGGCTGCCTTTTGTGTACCAGCAGTTCTTGAATGTACCTGTCACTTGCCTTGCCTTGGCAACCCACCTGTTTCCTTGCCTTGCCCTGCCTACTTCTTTCCTCCAGGGACTTGCCTTGCCAGGCCTACACCTTGTTGGCATTTCCTTGCCTTTCCTGCCCCTTCCTTTACTTTGCCTTGCTTCTCCAACCTTGCATTGCCTTGCTCTCGGATCTGTAGTCTTCCCTCCTTCCCTCCACTGCCTTGCATAGACTTGCTCACCCATCCCCCACCTGACTTCCCTTCCCATTTGTCCAGGTCCAGCCTTTCATTTCCTTCTCCTTCTAAGACTCTCATTGCCTTGCCTACCTCTCCTTTGTCTTCTCTTGCAGAGCCACCACTTCTCCTGCCTTGCCCCTGAACCCCTCCCTTGCCTTGCATTACCTTGCTCACCCCTCCCCCATCTGGAATTCAAGACTCAATTTCTCCTGGCATTTCCCAGCCTTGCCTTGCCCTGCCTGCTCCCCCGAGGACTCCCAAGGCTCTAATATATCCCCAGGGTTTCAGAAGCACCTGAGAAAAAGCCCAGGGAAGGCCCCATTCATCTTTCTGGGAAGGTTTTGTCTGGGACCAATCATTGCATGTCTTGAATTTTGGACAGGCAATTCACATTTCGCCCTTGGACTCCAGGACCAGAATGAGGGTTCTTTGACATATGAAGTAAAGCAGGCAGCTCAAGTCTTTTAGGTGTAGAGTACAGATGTGGGATCAAAGCCACACAGAGCAGTTGGTCCTGGCCATTTTCGTGTACCAGCAATCCTTGAATGTACTTCTCACATGCCTTGCCTTGCCTTGGCAACCAACAGCTTCCTTGCCTTGCCCTGCTAACCCTCCGTAGCCTTGCATTCCTTTGCATGGCCTAGCCCCACCTGCTTTCCTCCAGGGCCTTGCCTTGCCCAGCCCTTTGTGTTTCTGCCTGGCCCACCCATCACTGGACTTTCCTTCCTACGGCCAGCCTTGCCTAGAACTTCTGGGCTTTCTCTCGCCTACCACTCCATTTGCGTTCCCCTCACTGCTCTGGCCTTGCCTACCTCTCCCTTGACTTGCCCACATTTGCCTGCACTTGGTTTGCAGTGCCTTGCCTGCAGGGAAGGCAAGGTAAAGAGTGGTAGGCAGGGCAAAGCAAAGCAAGGAAGTTGTAGGTAGTGTGAGGCAAGTCAGACGTAGGCAAAGGAAGCAAAGCAAGGGTAGGTTAGGAGAAGCTAAGCAAGGTACTGAAGGCAAGGCAAGGCCAAGTGACTCAGAGTGCCTTTCCTTGGGAAGCAGAGGACATCGTGCCAGTGTTGCTGGAGCAGATGTTAAGGTGCCAAGGGGAGGTATACTCCAGCAAGACATTTCTCTCCGGGCCCCTTCTGCGTAGGAGCAATTGTTGGATGGATTCAATACTGCAGGTTGGATCGGTCCCTGGATGTGTTGTATTTTGGAGGAGGAGATGCCGTTTCTTTTGAGATGGGCTTGTAGTTGCTCTCTTTGGCAAAGAAAGCAAGTTTGGATCTGCACATGAGGTGCTCTTAGTAATTTGAAAGGCTTTTCCCAACAGGCAGTTCTCTGAGTTAGAGCTGTTGAGCTGTCAGTGGAATGCAAAGACCAAGTTCTTGAGCCTTTTGTCCTTGTGCCTTTAGTGTGTGAGCAGTCCCTGCTGCCGTTCTCTTTGGATCCTGGCTCTGGGAGAGTGAAGGCTTAGGATGGTACCTAGAGCTGAGAAGGAAAGTGCCGAGAGCAGCATGTGTGCTGCTAGTTTGAGGGGTGCAGTTGAAGTTGTAGGCAGCAAGAGCTTTCTCAGCTGGCACTTTTGTGAGCTCTGCTTTTGCCAGATGGTTTCAAGTTGGTGGCCGGACTCTGCGAGAGAGAAAAGATTTGTTAGGGCAAAGGAGATCATCTTGCTCTTGGAGTGTGGTGCAAAGAAGTGTTTGCACTTGGAAGGGGAAGATTAGGGAAATAATTTTGTCCTGACACGGTTGATTTGAAAGCAGGGACGTTTCCAACTTGCCTCTGCCCTTGAGGGAGGCTTCGAGCGGCGCGAGGTGCGTGTCTTTCTTTTGCAAGTCGACACCGCCATCGTGTGGTCGTTGACTTTCCCGCTTGGCTGTAAAACCTGTGTGACTGCTCTGCGAGTATCAAGTTTTACACGGAAGAGGGAAAGTCAACAAACGCTTTCTCTCCTGGCACATGTCTCAGTCCGAACTGCAGCTGCAAACGCTGCGCTGTAAGGGTGGACTCTGCCACTTTGCGAGAATGTGATGATGCTCTATAGACAGCTGAGAAGGAAAGTGCAGGTCACTGGTGTGTTTCGCCTAGTTTACAGACTTTTACAGGGACTATGAAGGCCAGCGCTGGCTTCTTGTTCTAGGACTTTTCTTTGCGTGCAGCTACTGGATGTTTGGAAGGGGTTTGGGATCTGCGAGAGTTAGAGGGTAGGATGGTACATGGAGCTTGAGGGAAAGTGCATATCTTTAGGGACTTAGATGCAGTTCAGTGGGTGCGAGTTACATGTTGAGCATGTTCATGATGGCACAGAAAAGGTTTTGCAAGAAAGAGGCCGTGCTGGAACTGCCTTTTCTTTTGCGGCCTATAAACTGCACAGCCAAAGATGAAACGGTTCCTCTTCCTGCCCCACTACATGCAGGATCACACTCTCTCAGTCTCCGAGAGCCAGGATGCACAGCGGAGCTCTTGCGCCAACTGCTCCCACATGACTGTGGCCGGGCCAGCAAAGCGCTTGGCTTTTTCCTGGGCACTGTCAGCGCTCATGAAAACAAGCACACGGTGGCGCCGCCGACTTGCAAAAGAAGCACACGCACCTCGCTCAGCTCGACACCACCCCAAGGGCAGAGGCAAATTGGAAACGTCTCTGCTTTCAAATCAACGGCGTCAGGTCAAAACGGTTTCCCTAATCTTCCCCTTCCAAGTGCAAACACTTCTTTGCACCACACTCCAAGAGCAAGACGAACTCCTTTGCCCTAACAAATCTTTTCCCTCTCGCAGAGTCCGGCCACCAACTTGAAACCATCTGGCAAAAGCAGAGCTCACAAAAGTGCCAGCTGAGAAAGCTCTTGCTGCCTACAACTTCAACTGCACCCCTCAAACTAGCAGCACACATGCTGCTCTCGGCACTTTCCTTCTCAGCTCTAGGTACCATCCTAAGCCTTCACTCTCCCAGAGCCAGGATCCAAAGAGAACGGCAGCAGGGACTGCTCACACACTAAAGGCACAAGGACAAAAGGCTCAAGAACTTGGTCTTTGCATTCCACTGACAGCTCAACAGCTCTAACTCAGAGAACTGCCTGTTGGGAAAAGCCTTTCAAATTACTAAGAGCACCTCATGTGCAGATCCAAACTTGCTTTCTTTGCCAAAGAGAGCAACTACAAGCCCATCTCAAAAGAAACGGCATCTCCTCCTCCAAAATACAACACATCCAGGGACCGATCCAACCTGCAGTATTGAATCCATCCAACAATTGCTCCTACGCAGAAGGGGCCCGGAGAGAAATGTCTTGCTGGAGTATACCTCCCCTTGGCACCTTAACATCTGCTCCAGCAACACTGGCACGATGTCCTCTGCTTCCCAAGGAAAGGCACTCTGAGTCACTTGGCCTGGCCTTGCCTTCAGTACCTTGCCCTGTTTTTCCCAACCTACCCTTGCTTTGCTTCCTTTGCCTACGTCTGACTTGCCTCACACTACCTACAACTTCCTTGCTTTGCTTTGCCCTGCCTACCACTCTTTAACTTGCCTTCCATGCAGGCAAGGCACTGCAAACCAAGTGCAGGCAAATGTGGGCAAGTCAAGGGAGAGGTAGGCAAGGCCAGAGCAGTGAGGGGAACGCAAATGGAGTGGTAGGCAAGAGAAGGCCCAGAAGTTCTAGGCAAGGCTGGCCGTAGGAAGGAAAGTCCAGTAATGGGTAAGCCAGGCAGAAACACAAAGGGCTAGGCAAGGCAAGGCAAGGCCCTGGAGGAAAGCAGTAGGGGCAGGTCAAGGGTGGGGCATGGCCATGCAAAGGAATGCAAGGCTACGGAGGGTTAGCAGGGCAAGGCAAGGAAGCTGTTGGGTTGCCAAGGCAAGGCAAGGCAGGTGAGAAGTACATTCAAGGACTGCTGGTACACGAAAATGGCCAGGACCAACTGCTCTGTGTGGCTTTGATCCCACATGGGCCGTCTCTAATCTGCACCTAAAAGACTTGAGCTGTCTGCTTTCTTTCATACACAAAAGAACTCTCATTCTTGTCCTGGAGCCCAAGGGCAAAATAGGGATTGCCTGACCAAAACTCAAGACATGCAAGGATTGGTCCCCGAACAACGCTGCCAGGACAGACAGGTGTGGTGGCACGTGACCTCCTCTGGGGTGCTTCTGACATGCTCCTGAAACATTGGAGGTATGTGAAGGCCTTGAGAGTTCTAGGAGGAGCAGGCAGGGCAAGGAGTGTTGAAGAAATTCCACAAAAAGAGGGGTCTTCAGTTCCAGGTGGGTGAGTGCAATGATGCAAAACGACGTAGACCCTCCAGTCAGGTGCAAAAAGGAATCAGTTTATTGCAAAAAACAGGCTTTTTAAAGCAATTAGGTGTTTATCAGTTACAGACCTTTTAAACACAACAAATATAATTCAACCAACCACCATAAACCACTATGTGAACGTGTGATGGTTATATAACTCGTTTTCTACCTCTAATTCAGCTGAGTCATTCCCAGAGTCCTTTTCTACTTAGCTGAAGTAACAGGAGTGAGCCATGATTTTACAAGGGTAACAAGGCTGTTATTCTGTAAGGTTTTACTTGTCCGCAACAGGAGATGGGTGAGCAAGGTAATGCAAGGCAAGGAACGGATTCAAGGGCAAGGCGAGACAAGTGGTGGCTTTCCAAGGCAAGACAAGGGAGGGGTAGGAAAGGCAGTGAAAGTCCTAGAAGGAGAAGGAAAGGCAAGACTTGAACTGGACAAATGGGAAGGGAAGTCAGGTGGGGGATGGGTGAGCAAGTCAATGCAAGGCACTGGAGGGAAGGAAGGCCAAGGGAAGGCTACAGAGGGTACAGCAAGGCAAAGCAAGGTGTGGGGAAGCAAGGCAAAGTAAAGGAAGGGACAGGAAAGGCAAGGAACTGTAAGTCTGCATATTAAAGGTAAGGCAAACAAAAGTGAGGGTGGGGTAGACAAGGCAATGGGTGTCCTAAGAAAACCATCCCATGCACAACAAGGCCAGGATAATAGTGGTAGGGAAGTCAAGGTGGGGGACGGATGAGCAAGTCAATGCAAGGTATTGGAATGGTAGGAAGGGCAAGGAAAGGACATGGATGGGTCAGGAAGGTAAAGGAAAAGAGTGGTCAGAAACTGCAAGGAAATGCAAGGTTGGCTAGGAAAGGCAAGGCAACACAAGGGAGGGGTAGGCAACTCAGTGGGTGTCCTAAGAGGAACAGTCCATGCATGCCAAGGTCAAGAGAAAAGTAGTAGAGAAGTCAAGGTGGGGAATGGGTGAATGCAGCTGAAAAACAAAGTGCATAGCTCCACACTGTGTCTGTGTCTGCGTGTGTGTGTGGGTGTGCGCGTGTGCGTGTGTGTGTGTGTGTGCACGCGTGAAGTTTGCAGGACATTGTTGCAGTGCCTTGGCCCACCTCGGGACAGCCCACTGCCCGTCAGCTTATGTCCATCCAATGGGCAGATGAGTCTGAGTCTGAGGGGCTGTCCATGGGCAAGGCTGAAGTTTAAACCTACTCCCCCTTTTCTGGAAAGTTCCCCATTACTCGGTTGTTAATTGGTTAAGGTTGGTTGTTCCCTCCTCTGTGCTCACCAGATTGGTTTGTGGTCACCAGTGTTCCTCCCCCGGTGTTCCACCCCGATGTTACCTATTGGTCTGTTTTGTTCACTCCTCCCCTTTTCCCTTTGATACTTAAAGCGCTTGCCATACCCTATCCCTTGGCTGTTCTCGTCCCTGACCCTTTGGGAATAAACTCCTGGAATCCATACAAGACGGCTCTCTCCTTTATTCCTGGGGCAGCTAGGGGATCTAAACACCTTGGTCTCCTCGAGGCGCGCCTGCTGCTCTGAGAGCCAGTGCCGCCTGACCAACGGCCGCTGAGGACTGGACACGATTTGGTTTACGTGTCTGCAGGAAGGTCACTGGAACCTCCTTGGTAGGACTGACGTCCCTCTTGAGGCTGACCCCCCTGGGCTGTGACAGGATGTAAAGGGAAGAAAGCTGTCATTTAATTGATGTTTTTTAACCTAAGCGGCAAGGTCCGAGCAAACTTGTCCTCCTGGCACATCTGTGTATGCAAGATAAGGCCAGAAACTTCAGTTTAGATTCAGACTGCAAGCGGGACACAGAATGTGATGGTTCGAATAGCTGAGAGGGAAAGGGCGTAGCATTGGCAAGTTTCAACAGAAGCAGTTGGTGCGAGAAGGAGGGGGACGTATAGGACTCTGGCAATATGACAATACACTCAACTGAGAAGCAAAGTGCATAGCTTCAGTGCATGCTCTGAAGAGGAAAGGATGCAAAGAAAAGGCAAGGGGGCAGGTCAGGGAAAACTTTCTGTCCTGGCATATTGAGCTGTTTGAAGTGGAACTGCTGTTTGGTTTTGCTAAGGACTCTGTGACACTGAGAGCATGTGCTTTTACATGTAGCTGAGAAGGAAAGTGAGAATCACTTGTATGTCCGGCAGAGTTTGTAGGCTGCAAGGGGAAGGTGAAGGCCAGGCCTGGCTTTTGACTGTGGGACTTGTTGCAAGTAAGCAGCTGCTGGATGTTCTAAGCTTCTTGGGATCTGCGAGACTGAAAGACTATGCTGGTACATAATTAAACCAATGATTGTTGATCACCAGGCTGAATCCCCTAACCCTAACCCTAGCCCTAAGCCCAATCCAAACCTAACCCTAACCCTCACCCTGACTCCTAACCCTGACCCTGACACCTGATTCTGCCCCGCCCCCACAGGCTGGCAGGGGCCAAATGACCCAAGGGCGTGGTGAAGAGGGGACCCTGCGCCGGCCCAGCACGAGGGGGTGCCTGAGGCTCCGGAGGCACAGCTGGCCAGTGCTGTTGCCAGAGCGAATGCCAGTGGCGGCAGACCAGCGACAAATGCAAAGGTGGCAATAAGAGGGGCTGGCGGAGGGGTGGTCCCGCAGGGCCCAGGAGCGGGGCAGTGTTGGCATGGGGCCGGGGGCGGGGTCGGGGGACCAAGGGTGGGGCAGGCATGCAATGTCCCTTTCGACTGTCGACGCGAGCGGCCTGCTGGCACCGCTCAGCACGGGGCATTGCAGCGCTCGCAGGGCCGCACGCGGGCGCAGCGCCAGCCACAGGTGCGGGCCGGTCGGGGGAGGCAGCGCGCCGAGGGGTCGGGCCGGGCGTGAGGGCGGCGCGGGACTTGCCGGCAGGTGATTGAGTGCGGCTGGGCTTGAAGGCGCCAGTATGCCCGGGCTTGGCTTCCCGGCTGACATGAAGCGCACCTTGGGCTTTTAAGCAGTGCAAGAGCGGAGATGGCCTCGGGGAGAGATTTTCAGATTCTGCCATCTTTTGGAGGGCGGGAGTTTACTGTGGAGCTTGCTCCCGACCCCCTTCCCCCTACCCCCTCACCCCAGATCTGCTCCCGGGGTGGCAGTGACTGTAGGAAAGGGGCACCCCCCAATGGGGCATTTCTGGGTCAGCTCTAGACAGAAATGTCAGGGGCAAACTGTCTGGCACTGGCTATGGGCCTCAAAGCTGCCAAAGCCGGGCCTTGCAGGGAGCTGCAGGGCGGCACGGCGCTGGCTGTTTTCCAGAGAGGCCTGGCTTCGCACAGGGCCTCCGTCTCAGCCGGCAAGGAAAGCTGCAGCGTGTGGGGAACGAATCCGCGCCGGCCTCCTGCCCCAGGCGGTCCCCCAGGAGCTGCCACGCTCCGGGCTGTGACGCCAGTGTCCCATAAAGACTCAGGGCCGGTGTTACACGCCATGGGCTGTGGCAGGGACAGGGTCGGGTGTGGGGACATGTAGTAATGAGAAATGAAGACATAATGGCGATTGAAACACACACGGACCAAGCATCGGTGATGCAAGGACGTTTATTGAAAAGAGGCACAGATATTTGTACTGTTTAAGCTTCTGCATAACAATTTCCATTTGTTCTGTCTGCGTGCTAGCTAATGCATAGCAAGCTATAATGTTACTTTTTCTTTTGTGCACTCCCTTATCTTGCTGCAGGATGTTCAGCAGTCTTCAACAGGGTGTTCTGTTCTGTTCTGTTCTGTGCAAAAGGATGTGATTTTTTGCAGTTTCTTCTATCTGCATCTTTCTCATAACTCCTGCTGTACCATTTTCAACAAGTTAGCCGTGCTGTTCCTGTTTAACTCATTCTGTTCTGCAACACTTCCTCCTTTCTGTTCTAAGTAGAGCATGCGCTGAACTGCATTACTAACCATTCATTGCATACATGTCAATAAGCAAGGCATAATCATAAAAAGGCATAAGAATATTCCCAATACAGAAACTCTAACTCACAATAACCTTTCATCCCATCCGGAGATGTTTAAAGACTGAAGCAGCTGACTTAGCCAATCTGTTTCGTTACTCCACTGCAGTTTCTTAGCATTTTCCTCCAATTTCTGAATGCTGGCATGTATGGATTGAGAATGATAGATAAATTCATACAACACATCCCTTCAAAATCCTGACATCCATGACTGTGAGCTAACAACAAAAAATCAATAGCAGCACAGTTTTGCAAAGTAGCATGGCATACGGAGTCAATATCTGCTAAAAGGCCAGAAAGAGCGAGGGCAGTTGCATTTGTTTGCTGAGTCAGCCAACAGCCAAGCTTTCGCAAATTCATCAGGGCTTTGGCTGCTGTAACACCTGGAACAAAAATTGAAGCAACCCTAACAAGTGAGGGATTCCAAAAATGTGCATTTGGGTCACACTCTGTGGTAAATGCACGAAGCAAACGCCTGCGTCGGTCATGCTTCGCCTGATGAGTGTGATTCATAATCGTGGTTAAATTAGGAGTTAACATTGTGAAGCAACCAGTAGAGCAAGGTCCACCAATTGCTTGCAAAGGCAAAGCAGGCCAAGCATGATCACCACAAATCAAAAATATCCCTCGAGGCAATTTTCATGGGAGAGAATCTGAGAGTGCATAGTACACAGAGCCTTCGTTTGTTATGGTTTGATTACGCCACGAAGAACTACTGCGAAATAGTAACTGACTCAGGGAAACATCCTGAGTCATCTTACAGTATGGGTCACTGTTACACCTCTTCCTTAATTTGCTATAGTTGAAGTATATGCAAACATCTGCCTTGATTGATCCCAGAATTTCAAGTTCCTGTGGTTCTGATGAAGCAAGAGGTAACTGATCATCCCATGTATCAAAATTTTCCATGCGTGTTACCATGGAGGTATTGCAGGATATGTGAGGCTCCCTACCCTGGGCTTTTGCCACAATTGCCTGTGGGTCATCCATGGGAATTCCCACCAGACACATATGGAAAGGTGCCTGGGGTGTGGCCATTGATAAGCATAGTGCTGACTGGTTCAAAGCCTTGGCTAGGGTGAGCCACACATTACCTTGTGGCAGTGGGGGGACTGTGGTCTCTCCTAGACCGGCTCCTTCTTGGAAGCATAAATTATCAAAAGAAGTGGGACCAGTGCTAATGGGGTGCCAATCCCTTTCCCACACATAGCAGTGTGGGGGTATGCCGTATTTCCACCCACACACTAAACGAAGTATCGTGTACCCCTCAAAGGAGTAGTGTAGGGGGTCGCACTTGGGACAATCTGCTTGACGACGTTGGGCCTCAAATACCACCTCTTACGGCAGCATCGGCACTCACAAAAAACCCATGCCTGATGACTAGGATCAGCACACTCTAAGCACGGGATAGGGTTATTTTCTAATTGTAGATACTGTTCTTCGTGTTCTTTCACAAGTTGGTGTACTAGCCTCAAATTGATGTACTCAGTCCTCTCGCAATAACTACTAAGATATACAGGGAGTTGAGGACCCGGAAGGCTTGGATCAGGGCATTGATAATGCCAAGGCTGCATCAGGGTTAAATGGCTTCACTAATCGGGCTGGTAGCCACCGAGGTCCCATTTCTGTGGAAACACAAGCATAACCCCTTCCCCGGGTTATCAGTACATAAGGACCCCGTATTTGGTTACTTTCTGGATCTTTGATAAGAACTTGGGCCTTTTTCGCTGTATCTACACATTCTTTCATAGCTGTGATATGTTTTACTATAGGAGGCATGTGGTTGTCACCATAAAAATTCAAAAAATTATGAACATATAAGGCTTTGGCTAAATGGTTCTGTGGAATTTCTTCGAGCATTCCCCCTTTCTGTTGCAGCAGAAGGAAAAGAAGTCAGGGCAATTTGAAAAATTTCAGCAGTTTGTTGAAGCTATAGTAGGTATGTAGAGGTACAATGGATAAAATTTGTTGCAGGTTTTCGCGGTAAGGGAAGGCGGCTGCCTACAACTCCCAGGAGAGCCGAGAGACGCAGAGCGGGGAGGGGGCGGGAGGTGCCGGCCCCTTCCGCGCTGCTCTTGCTGCTGGGAGTTGTGGTCTTGCTGCCGTTTTTTCTGCTCTGTGGAGTCTGGCAGGGACTCGGTGTCCCGGCATGCCGTGGGCTCGGTGTCCCGGCATGCCGTGGGCTGTGGTCGGAGGGGCAGAGGCGGGCGGCTGCTCATCAGCATAGGAGGCTATGGAATTCTTGCAGCGGGTTTTAGAGCACCCCGTTTGAGAGGAAACTTTTTGTCGTCTGTCTCCATGGGACGTGTGGTTTTTGGTATCGCGCTCGTTCACTGTGGGCAATGGAGTCCGAGTGGGCATTTTCCCTCACTTGGGCGGCCGCGGCAGCGGCTCATTGGTGCCTCCTTACTAGATCTTCTTTGGGGAGTGGAGCGGTTTGCCTTTTTCAAGTCTTTCGGGCTCATTTTATAGCCGAGGTCTGCAGGGGTCAGCAGCGATGAGGGGGCTGCCTCATTTAGTGGAGAGTGGATGGAGCTGAGGGAAGGGAGGCGGCGAGGGAGCGGCTCCGGGTGGAAGGGGATGAGCGCAGGGTGGGCAGGAGGAGGCGGCAGCTGGGCGCCGCGCAGCCCGGCTTCTCTCCGCTGCCGCCGGGGCACGGCTAGCACAGGCCCGCCGCCCGGGGGGCTGCCCTCTCTTTCCCCCGCCGGGGCCCCGCTTCACCTCGCTGCCCCTCGCATCGCGGTCCTCTTGTAGTTTCTCGAGATGGGTCGCCCTTCTTTATCATACTTTGAGCAGCAAAGTGCCTTCCCTTTCCACAGGTCCGGGATCAAAGGGATTGCCATCAAATTCCGAATCTGCATCAGAAGGGACAAATTGCATTGCTGGAGCCCGTGCTGGGATGTCAGAGGCTTTTGCCTCCGCGGGTGGCAGGGGCGCGAAAGGCGGCAAGAACTCTCCTGCAGTGCTCTTACAAGGGGTCGGAGTTGCTAAAGGGGCAGCAGCGGGGGCGGGGTGCGGCGCGGCGGACAGCGTGTTGGAGCTGCAGCCAGAGCTGGCGGCGGCAGTTGATTTTCTCCCGGCACTTTCCTTGTCACCCTGTCCCACAACTTAATTCCCCCTGCGTCCCATACGTCTTTCGCAAAAATTGTGACAGTATCAACCCCATCAATATTCCCCACAATCCATTTCAAGATTCGTCTGAGTCCATGCGAGGGAATTTGTCTCCCATGACTTTTAAAAATTAACTCTGCAAGTTGCAACACAGATTCCTCCTCCCGGGAGGGCTGAGCTCCCATCCTTCCCCGCTGCTCACCTTCAATAACCGAAGGGATTGTTTTGCTGGCTGTCGCTTCCTTTCAACGGGACTTGTGTCCAGCGGGGTTCGCCATCTGTTGCACAGATAGGCACTCTGACGCTCCTGACACAGGGCACCAATTAACGGCGACTGAAACACACACGGACCAAGCATCGGTGAGGCAAGGACGTTTATTGAAAAGAGGCACAGATATTTGTACTGTTTAAGCTTCTGCATAACAATTTCCATTTGTTCTGTTCTGTTTCAATTTGTTCTGTCTACCTGCTAGCTAATGCATAGCAAGCTATAATGTTACTTTTTCTTTTGTGCACTTGCTTATCCTGCTGCAGGATGTTCTGTGCAAAAGGATATGATTTTTGCAGTTTCTTCTATCTGCATCTTTCTCATAGATCCTGCTGTACCATTTTTACCAAGTTAGCCACTCTGTTCACGTTCATTCTGTTCTGCAACAGACACAACACTTGATTCTTGTTATGAAGAGAATCGAGTTTATTGCCTTCACACATGGCCTTATATACTGTATGAGTATGCTAGACTTTTATACTATGTTAAACATACACCATGTAGTCTTTATACTGTGCTGAAAATACACTAGCTAAAATTGTACCTGTTAGCATTTTTCTTAACCAAAACAAACATACATTGGCCGCATGCCAACACCTGTGTTGCTGTCCACGTGTTCCATTAACCAATCAGTACTCTGGTTACGAGGAGGTTACACAACTTATTTTTTATTCATGCCAGCTGCACATCTCCCGAAGTGCTTTTTGTGAATGAACAGAAGTGATCAGAGGCCTATATAAGGCCCTTATTCTATAACATTTTTCTTATCTGCTACAGAGACAGAAGGGGCCATGGCACTGTCTGCAAGCTATCCCTGCTTCCTTTCCTCCAGCTCCCGGGGGAGGGGCAGGAGCTCCCAGCCTTTCCAGGAGGGTTCTTTTTGTCCACCAGCTGTTTTTCCCTTTTTCTCCTGGACTGCACGGTCGACTGGGGAATGCCATCTTGCATAGAGAGCTAATGCCATTTTCCCTTTGCCTTTCAAACCATGAGGTCACTTGGAGGGCACTATCTTAGCAAGAGAGTTTGCTGTCATCTTGTCCCTTCATTTCCCTGACCCTGTGGTTGCCCGTGGTATCTTAGAAAAGGTCTGGTGCCATTTATTTTCCCTTTGTCTCCCAACATGCAGTCATCAGGGTGGGCCGCCATCTTGGAAGGAGGCAGTACCCACTATTTTGGGTGTCTCTTTGCTCCTGAGGAGTTAGTGAGCTATAGTAATTTTGTGTCTAGTGATTACTCACTGGGGGGGGGGTTTCCTGTTGCTGTTTTGCTCGTTAGTAAACTGTTATTTTTTCACTTATATCTGGTAGTACTCATTCCTTATTGGTGGAAAGGAATTGGTTGAAACTAAGGGGTGGTAATTCATCTTAGAGTGTTCATCTCTTTAAATTTTCTTAAACCAAGACAACAGGTGTGGCTGGCCTTTACCTCCCCTCAGCAGCCTCTCATCTGCACCTGAAACACTGGGTATAGGTGCTTTCCTTCCTATGGAAAAGAACTGTCATTCTCTTCCCAGAGCCCACCACCAAAGTTTCAATTAGATTCAATACATCCAAGGACTGCTCCCAGAAAAGAAGTGCCAGCATAGAAAGGTCTTGTTTATTACATCACCTGGGCAGCCCCTCATCTGCACCTGAAACACTGGGGTTACGTTCTTTCCCTCCTGTGGAAAAGAACTGTCAATCTCTTCCCAGAAACCACCACTGAAATTTCCATTCCACATCCACAATTCAATACATCCAAGGATTGCTCCCAGAAAAGCAGGGTGTCCTGGGGTGACATTATGAAGCCGCTTTATTCCTTAACCGTCCGCTTAATGCCGGACGCTGTGCCTTTAAGATGGGCCCGGGGGGCCCACAAAACTTCAGGAGGAAGAGGGCCTCCCCTCCTCCTCCACCAATAAGACAAGTGGGTCACAGCAGGTGAAAGTGGAAAAAAACAAACAGTTTATTAACACCAAACAAAACAGGGAAGAACAGGGAAAAAAACCTCAAAATGCAACAAATTCCCGGAGAGGGAACAAACACACGAGCTTGGACCAGCCAGGGCCACCCGCAGGCTCCCCGGACCGGCAAGGAGGGAAGGGAGGCAGCGAGGCAAGGGGAGGGAAGGGAAAAAGAACAAGAAAAAAACCAACAGAACCTTTTCCCAGCTAGCAGGGACACAAAGGAAACCCAAAAACCAGCACAGCGCTCCCGGCACAGCGTCCGGCATTAAGCGGACGGTTAAGGAATAAAGCAGGTTCATAATGTCACCCCAGGACACAGGGCCAGGACAGAAAGCTCTTGCTGGTTATTACCTCCCCTGAGCAGCCTCTCACTGCACCTGAAACACTGGGGCTACATGCTTTCCTTCCTATGGCAAGATGGAAGAGGTTGGCAAGACAAGGGAAGGGAATGGCAGTCATGGCAAGGCAATACAAGAGTGGGCAGACAAGGTAAGGCAAGGCATTGGAAGGCAAGGCAGGGCCAAGCAATGGAGTGATAGAGAAGTTAAATACTGAATTGGATTCCAACGAAACCACAGAACCCCCACCTCTTAAAGAATTTAAAATGAGACCCATAAATAAGACTGAATTTTCTGAAGGACCCCAAGGAAGTCAGAGGAAGAACATAGTCAAAACTACTCCCTGGGATCTACAATTGGGCAAACCTAAAGGAAAAATGTGAATGAGAACCAGAGGAGTCAGAAGCTGGATATTTGTAGACAGTTTGTCTCGCTGGGGGAGATTGGATATTATTGGACAGAACAGAAAGTTTTGGGGTTCAGGGCACAGTATTTCTTCTGCATCTAGGACTGGACCCTCCTGACCAAGCCCATTCAATAACCAGCAGGGTGGTATATGGGGCAGGAGGAATAAATGTTATGGAAAGTGGAGAACCAGCCTCAATCCCCTATACAGTCAGTTAATGACATTTCAGCTGCTGTCACCTGTGGCATTTAAGTAAAACCTTATAAAATGGAGGCCTTGTTGCCTTTGTAAAATTAAGGCTCAGGCCTGTTACTTCAGCTAGAGAAGGACTGTGAGAAAAGTCCGTGAGAAGAAAAGCAATTAGTTTTTACCCATGAGAATGTAGTATCAACAGAAGCATGAAAGTTAAACAATAGAAGGAGAAAAACAGCAACATATCTGCACCTGTTATTTTTCTGAATGTTTGAATGCTTATGCTATAGGTAGCCAATGGCAGTATATTGAAGTTAATAATAGCCAATGAGTCTATTGTAGTGCTTTAGCAGCCAATGAATATGTAACACAAATGATAACATACAAAAGGTATAGAAAAGAGACTGATTTGTTTAATAAATGGCTTTTTGGCGCTTGAAAGAGGCACTGTGTGTCATGACCGCCCCAACAGCGACAGTCACCAAAGCAGCTTGTCTGCAGGCAATGCACAGGGCATGCAGACGGAGACATTCCAATCTCCACAGAAGTGGATTCTAATATAAGACCTCTCTTGAGACAAGTTACAACAATGTTAAAAAATTATTTGATGGCGATATGTGTTACCGAGTCCCTTCTGGCTCTGTGGGCTCATATGCATGAATGCACAGGCACAGGGATGACTTCAGTAACATAAACCTGACGGCAAGAAGCTGAGAAGGTCTTTGCATAGAGTTCCACAAACAGCAGTTTATTGCTGCTGCTCGCAAAGGTTTCCATAGGCAAATGACCCCGAACACGTGACAGGTCGATCTTAAGTACAGGGGAGTGGCTAACAACAAAGCCAACCAGGGAGTTAGAACTGGGGTACATTACCATAACCGAGCAGGCATCCCGGGAGAGGCTTCTTTCCCTCCCCATAACTGATACATCCTTGGCATCAGAGACTGTCTTATCAAGAACACTCTCTGTCTCTTGTACCACAGGTCAATTGGTCACCACAGATATGAGACAAAATTTAAAAAAATGTAATGCATAATGAAGCTTTACAAATTCCAGAATTCAAGGAGACCTATCCCTGCATGGGCAGGACTCCTGCATGGTGGAGAAATGCTGGAGAAATGGGCTGGGAAAGTCACAAAAGGAGCCCAAATACTTAAGTGTGGAAACTTTCTGAAAGACAGGTGAGAACTATTAAACATAACCTATGTTATGAACTGGTTTAAACACAGAAGAGCAAAGGAAACTAAGTCTCCGTGAATAAAATTGATCGAACCCAGAAAGGTTCAAAGTATACCCAAAAAATGTGATTAAAACCAAACAAGGTTAGATGTTTTCTCTACCCGAGAGAAAAGAAAAACCTAATCCACCCAGTTTCCTGCAAGACCAATGATAATGATATGTACTGTGGAGAACTGCCCTGGCTTTGGGGATACTGAGAAAGGGGTTGATCAATAGTTAACTCATGTAAGCACGAGTGAACTATCAAGACACAGCAAATGTTAATCACAAAACCTAAGGAGCAGGATTCACCTTAATCTTGTCAAGATATGACACTGCCCTGGAAGGGGGTCAGCCTAGCTGGGCAACGGTCCCAGGCGAGGCAGCAGTGACCTTCCCGCAGACACGCAGTGAAAATGCTGTGTCTCGGCGGACGTGTCTTCGGGCAGCACCGGCTCGGCGGAGGTGGGCGTACCCAGTGCGAGGTGACCCAGGTGTTTAGATCCCCCAGGATCCCTGGAGATGAAAGAGACGAGGGAGAGAGCCGCTTCCAAACCTTCCCAGGTTTTTTGACCAGAAAGGCAGGGGTGAGGAAAATGGCCGAAGGGCCAGGGTTACACGGTCTTTTTATAAGGGGGTGGAACCGGACAAACATCCAATTAGCAAACAGACAAAGGGAGGATCCTGAACACATACAACCAATGGGAGACCAACGGAGGAGGGATTAACATAGAAAACCAATGGGGAACCGAACTTAACAGAACTTTCTGGAGAGATGGGGGTGGCCTCAGACCTGGGCCTCATCCACAGACGTCCCCTCGCTCTCGGGTTCGTCCGCCCATTGGATGGGCAGGACGTTAGGAGCCGGGGGCGGACCCCGAGCAGCCCAAAGCGCCCCAACATCTCCCCGGTTTTTACTTAGTAGTTTTAACATAAAATGCTTAAGACAAGACATCATTAAAAAGAAAAGACAGGTAATAAAGACTAACTCAAGGATGGACTTGTATATTGAAATGCCCCAACGCGAGAGTCCGGTACTGTTGAAAAGGTTGTCAAACCAGTCCTTAGATTCTTCTTTTAGCTGTTGCACCTGCTGCTTGATGTTCTTTATTGCGGTGTGGATGTTTTCAGAGTGCGAGGAGAGGTTGAAGCAACAGAGCCCTTCAAACTCCTTGCACCCATGACCGTGAGCAAGCAACAAGTAGTCAATAGCAGCACGGTTCTGCAAGGTGGCATGCCTGGTTGTTTCCTCGTCGGCGAGGAGATCAGACAGTGCTCGGGAGGTGTAGTTCGCTTGCTTCCCGAGCCAGCACTCCAGGTGGGCCAGTTGACCCAAAGCCCTGGTGGCCGCCACCCATGGAAGAAAGATGGAGACTGCGACCCTCTTTGAGTAAGGCCAGGAGACGAGCTCCGAGTCGCAGTCTTCTTTTAGAGGCCCAATTGATCTTTTTGATCTTTTTGGAGATGTCCAATCCACCAAATGCTTTTTGTCGGGGGTTAAGAGCGCCAATTGTCCAAGGGTGCATGGCCCTCCTCGCAGGCAGGATGGGATCCCAGCCCAAGCCCGGTCTCCGCAGATTAAAAACACTCCGGTAGGGAGTTGCCTGGGAATCTTGGTGGACTCAGATGGTGTCGGTGCCATATCATTGCACCAATTTGGGATGTCGTATACCAAATTGTGGGGCTTGACATCTAGGATATGGGTCTTCCTCTGTTCATGTGAGAGGTAGACCCATTCCTTGCCCTTCAACCTATAATTGAAATGGACACAATAGGTTGCTTTGGCAGAGCCGACAAGGGCCAATTCTTGTGGCTCGTGTGGTGCGTGGGGCAGAATCTTCGTCCAGCTGTCCCAGGAGCGGACTGGATTGGGCTTTTTACTCACGAAGGGGTAATCGTTGGCTCTCAGTGGGATCCCTACCAGGCAAGTGGACATAGGGTCCTCCGCACTGCTCATGGATAAACACAGTCCAGACTGGTTCATAGCTCTCGCTAAGGTGGTCCAAACATTGGCTTTCGGCTGGGGGACGATCCATCCTTGAGCCAGTGGGGCAGTCAGGAACAGCAAAAACAGAAGGGATGACATGGTAGAACCTAAAATGACAGAACAGCCAAATGTCAAACAAATACTTAGGTTTAAGTGATTCCCTCTTTCTGTTGGTGGTCTCCATGGTCTTTAGGGACATAGGGTTTGATCCACTTTCCTGGGACCCACTTTGGGCCCGCAGGGGTGGACACACAGCCAAATCCTCTTCCCCATGTTATCAATGGGAAAGAGCCCTTGGTCAGTTGTGTTTCAGGATCCTTAATTAATACTGGTGGTCTTTCCTTGAATTTTAGTGTGATGTTGGTATTGAAGTGCACGACTACAGGCGGGTCAGGGTTCTCAGGCGAACAGTTCAGAAAATTCATTACAAACAGTGCCTTTGTGAGACGGAGGATGGGGTTGATTGTCTCGTCTCCCCCTTTCTGTTGTTGCAGCACCTTTTTTAGTGTTTGATGAGTCCTCTCCACAATGGATTGCCCTGTTGGAGAGTGCGGGATACCTGTTTTATGCTGAATTCCCCAGTCCTGGAGGAACTTCCTGAGGGAGGCGGAGGCGTACGCTGGACCATTATCGGTTTTAATTTGCTGGGGCACTCCGAGCGTGGCAAACGCATGCATCAGATGATTGATCACGTCCTTGGCCTTCTCTCCTGCATGTGCAGATGCGAAGACAGCTCCGGAGTACGTGTCCACGGACACGTGTACGTACTTGAGTCGGCCAAAGGACGGAACATGCGTTACGTCGGTCTGCCACAGCTCATTGCTTCCCAGCCCTCTAGGGTTGACCCCACTGCCCAGGGATGGTACTTGAAATTTCTGACAGTTGGGGCATGTGGCCACAATGGCTCTGGCCTGTTCACGGGTTAGGTGGAACATCCGTGTTAGAGCCGGAACATTTTGATGAAAAAAGGCGTGGCTCATTTTTGCCTGATTAAACAGGTCCGGCAAATTTGCTGTTTGGACGGGTAGAGCCAATTCATCCGCCCTCCGGTTCCCCTCGGCTATGAAGCCTGGAAGGTCCGTATGCGATCTCACATGCATTATAAAGAAGGGTTGCTCCCGGTGGGAAATCAGGTTTATTAATTTCGAGAGCAAGCGATGTATTAGGGGATTTTTAACTTCCTTGAGCACCGCATTCTCTGCTCTAGACACAACCCCTGCAACATATGCTGAATCGGATACCAGATTGAAGGGCTCCTTGAATCTCTTGAATGCCCTGACGACGGCTGCTAGTTCGGCCACCTGCGGTGATCCAGGCACCTTCTCAACATCGGATTCCCACTTCTGAGTCTGAGGATCCCTCCAAGTCATAACTGACTTGTGGGATGCTCCTGAGCCATCTGTGAAAATCGTCAGTGCATCCAAGGGTTTTGGACTTTGAATTGATCTTGGAATGAGCTTTAAGGCCGAATTAAATAATTTATGCTTAGGGTAATGAATCGAAATTTGTCCAGGGAAGCTGTCTAGAGCATATTGAAGTGATACATTTGTCTGAAGCAGGTGCTCCAAGGCTTCATTTGTTAGGGGTAAATAAATGCATGAGAAATTGCATCCGGCTAGGGTCCGGAGACGGGATCTTGCCTTAATGATGAGCTTCGCCATCAGTTCCTGTGGCGTTGTGATGCTCTTGGATGGTAAATGTGCGAGGAAGACCCACTCGAGTATCAACAAGCGGTCTCTCAGCACAGCATCCCATTGAAACAACAACCCTAGAGGTGAGGTGCGGCTCCCAAGATGGCAAACTGAAAAGGTAATTTGGGATCATACCTGTGGGCTTGTTTGGTCTCCAGCGCACGCTGCACTTTACCTATGGCATCCTTCACCTCAGGAGTCAGGTCCTGCGGGGAGTTAAGGTCGTCGTTCCCCCTCAACAGATTAAAAAGAGGTGCTAGGTCCTCCATTGTCAGTCCGAGCAGTGGGTGGATCCACAGAGTTGGTGCAACTCCTGCAAAGTTCTAGGATTTTCATTAATAGAGATCTTCTGAGGCACTATGGTGGTGTCAGTAATGGAAAGTCCAAGGTATTTCCAGGGACTGGTGATCTGAACTTTATCCTTTTGAATCTCAAATCCTTCATTTTGCAATGCTCCCGTGACTTTATTTAAGGTCCATTCCAGGTATGACTGATTTGGGGACCAGATCAATATGTCGTCCATATAATGTAACAAAATGGACTTTTGGGCTAGTTTTCGGATGGGGCTTAAAATTTTCGTGACATACCACTGGCAAATAGTGGGGCTGTTCTTCATCCCTTGAGGGAGGACCCGCCAGTGGTAGCGCTGCATAGGTGCTTCCCGATTTAACGATGGTACAGAAAATGCAAATCTAGGAGCGTCGGTCGGATGTAGGGGGATCTGAAAGAAGCAGTCCTTGATGTCAATGACTGCGATTTTCCAACCCCTCGGGAGCATAGAGGGTGATGGTATTCTTGGTTGGAGAGCTCCCATGTCCTCAATGGCTTCATTTATTTTTCTCAGATCCTGGAGGAGGCGCCACCTGTCCTTCCCCATCTTCTTAATTACAAAGACTGGAGAATTCCAGGGACTAGTGGATGGTTCGATATTACCTTTCTTTAATTGCTCCTCCACGAGCTGATGTAGAGCGCTTAATTTTACTTTAGGTAAAGGCCACTGATCCACCCAAACCGGTTCTTCAGTCTTCCAATTAAGTTTTTGGGTGGCGCGCTCCACAGTGGCCTCTAGGGAAAACCCCAGGGTTCAGGTGTAATCTCTACCTGGGTCCCCCATTGGGACATGAGATCTCTCCCCCACAATGTAAAACCCGAATCTAAAATAAATGGTCGGATAGATGCTATCCTACCTTCGGGTCCCTCTATTTGAATGACTTCCTTGCTCCGATGGGTGGAAACAGATCCACCTACCCCCAAAACGAGGCTGTCCTTCGCTTGAAAGTCCCACATCCGTGGCCAGTCGGTCGCCGAAATAATTGTGACGTCTGCTCCTGTGTCAATCATACCTGTAATAGAATGAGAGTCATTGTTATGTGAGAGTTTGCAGTTCAACATGGGGCTGTCTTTCCCCATGGCTTCTGCCCAAAAAGCACCAGGAGACCTGCCGTCATTAGGGAAGTCTGCTGGCAAC
This sequence comes from Lycocorax pyrrhopterus obiensis, assembly GCA_014706295.1. Taxonomy (NCBI): domain Eukaryota; kingdom Metazoa; phylum Chordata; class Aves; order Passeriformes; family Paradisaeidae; genus Lycocorax; species Lycocorax pyrrhopterus. The sequence goes on along the minus strand of JACSVZ010000016.1, from coordinate 711,139 downwards.
ACAAATACCTGTGCAATCTCATAGTCTTTGGGGAGAAAAAATGGAGGAAAGTAACATTTGAGGATAACGTTGAATCTCCCCTCGCTGTCCGGCTTGGATATGGTAGGAAAAACTTCCACTTCCGGTGGCGTGCTGCAAGGGTCTCCAATAATAAGTACAAAACCAGTACTTATCAGTTTGTTGGTGTAACAGGGCAGACTGTAGAACTGTTGATGTGTCATCTGGACTCTGCTCAGTAGTTTTGCGTGCAGTCTTTGTACAGGAGCAGCTTCTCCATTTTTGTCTGCGCGCGGGGCTGCCTCGTCGCACTTGGACGTCAGTTTCCCTGGTTATTTCCTGCAGCTGGAGGCGCAGGAGCTCTGGGCTTAGCTGGAACGATATTTCTAGAAGACTGGTGAATAGGTGCAGGTGCACGAAAATATTTGGCTGTGTGACCCCTTTTACCACACCTAGCACAGACCCATTGTGACCTGTCATTGCTTGTGTTATTTCTGTTTTCCTCTGCTTTAGCAGGGTGTACCAAGATCCTCCCAGCAGATTCCCTCTTTTTCGTTTGTGTATCAACAGGGTCGGCTACATGCCTCATGCAGGCCTCGGTGATTAATAACAGAGACGGCGGAGGTTTGTACGGCAGTGTCTTTATCACTGCTTTGCAGGTCTCATTCGCGTTTAACTTAGCAAAATCAGTTATCAGTCTTTCATGCATGGAGGCATCCTCAATTTGTGCCTCGATCGCAGTTGTTAAGCGATCGACAAAGTCTATAAAATCCTCCGTTGGGCCTTGTTTGATGGCAGTGTAGCTTACTTTTGTAGTGGTTTTTGAGGGCATAGTAAAAAAGATTTTCTCCGCAGCCCCCCAAATGATCTCTAATACTGTTCTAGGAATTTGGTTGGCCTGATCCTGTGCTTTCGTAAATTGCCCTTCCCCGCATAAGTGGTCCATTGTTATGTGTATATTGTTTGGGTCTCTTTGGATGATTGGAAGCTGCTCTGCCAATTGCTCTTTCCAGAGGCCTTGCCACAATTTAAATTGAGTAGCGGACAATAAGGATGAAATAATTCTTTTAATGTCGGACGGGACAAGAACATTTGCCGTACAAGTGGCATTGAAAATATTTTTAAAATGTTGGTTTTCTTTCCCATATTCCTTAAAAGCTTTACATACATCCTTTAAACTATTGGTGTCAAAGGGCCTCCATTGCGGATTTAATCCGTGTCTGTTATAAATAACTGGAGCGGCAAAAGGAGCAGCAGCTGCCGGGTAGGCCTCATCACCTACCAGATCCAAGATGGCGTCTCTTCCAGTAGGGGCCGGAAGAGAGGCGGGGAAACCAGGATTGGAAGGGGCAGCGCAACCGAAGGGGGCAGCATGGGAACTTTCCCCTGACTCCTCCCTCATGACATCATGATAGGGAGGAGCAGTGGGTGGTGACTTGTCATGCCCACGTGACATCAGGGAGGAGGAGCGAGCATAACTGACAGGTAAGGTAGAGCGCAGGGAAACATCCGATGAGGACAGGAAGGGGTTTCAGGAAGAAAGGCGAAATGGATTATGGGAAGGAGAAGGGGCACTGCTAGAACATGCCATGCGGTCACCACCATTTTGTGACGCAGCATTTTTTGATTTTAACTTGGGAGTTAAAACTGGGGAAGACGGAGAGGAATGAGGGTTTAGGGACACGTCCGAACCAGTGTGGCCAGCACTGGGACAGCAAGGGTGTGAAGAGAACCGAGGAGAGTCAGGGAGCTGGTGGCAACCCTGTGCCTTTCGGCATTTTTCTTTCTTCGGCGTGCTCCACTTAGGGGACGAGGGAAAGGAAAAGCGGATTTTTGGGGACGAAGGAGAAGGAGAACTGGGGATTGTAACTGGGTCCGTGGATTTTTCTTTTATTTTCCTTTGTAAAACGACTACATTTTTAATTTGTATAAGGAGTGGGACAAATTTTTCTACTGTTTTATCTTTTAAATTTTGCAAATCCATAATTCGATTAGCTACCATATTCCAAAATGAAATTTTTGCTACATCTGTGGCTGTAACTCGAGGAAAATAAAAGAAGATCCACTTAATAAACTTAACACCCGTTTCGAAAACTTAAATCCTCCCACCTTTAGGGAACCCGCAACTTGGACAAAAATCTCCCTCTGAGGTGCCAACAACTGGTTGCCCATTTTAAAATGTGTGTTAAACAGAAAAAGCACCTCCTCTACCCTCTCCTGTGTACAAAATGGAGAAACAGAAAAAAACCTGCCCAGGAGGACCAGTGCGTGCTTGCCCAAGGGTAAAAGAACTTGCTCTCGTAAGAGCACCACAAAACAGCCTGAGGGTATAAAAGAGTGAGTTTAAATATACTTACAAAGAATTTGGTCCCCTGGAACTAAAATCCCACAGGAGAAGTCCTCCGGGTCAGGAGCTGGTCCTTGCGAAGAGCAGAAATCCAAAGAAAAGGCAAGGGTTGTCAGCTCCACCCCTGGAGCACCGCACTCTAAAACGAGGCGTGCTGCAACAGGGGGACGCAGGCACCGAAACCACAACTCCTGCTGACTTCGCAAGCCTAACAGGGAGGTCTGCAGAGACGACACTTGACCAGTCGTCCCTGTTCGGGCGCCAGCGTGACACTGCCCTGGAAGGGGGTCAGCCTAGCTGGGCAACGGTCCCAGGCGAGGCAGCAGTGTCCTTCCCACAGACACGCAGTGAAAATGCTGTGTCTTGGTGGCCGCGTCTTCGGGCAGCACCGGCTCGGCGGAGGCGGGCGTACCCAGTGTGAGGTGACCCAGGTGTTTAGATCCCCCAGGATCCCTGGAGATGAAAGAGACGAGGGAGAGAGCCACTTCCAAACCTTCCCAGGTTTTTTGACCAGAAAGGCAGGGGTGAGGAAAATGGCCGAAGGGCCAGGGTTACACGGTCTTTTTATAAGGGGGTGGAACTGGACAAACATCCAATTAGCAAACAGACAAAGGGAGGATCCTGAACACATACAACCAATGGGAGACCAACGGAGGAGGGATTAACATAGAAAACCAATGGGGAACCGAACTTAACAGAACTTTCTGGAGAGATGGGGGTGGCCTCAGACCTGGGCCTCATCCACAGACGTCCCCTCGCTCTCGGGTTCGTCCGCCCATTGGATGGGCAGGATGTTAGGAGCCGGGGGCGGACCCCGAGCAGCCCAAAGTGCCCCAACAAAGATAAGAGGAACAGGATCTTTTGAAAACCAGCATAGAGACCACTGAATCATCCAGCAAAGTACTGTGCATGCTCCAGAAAGAAAAGTAAAAAGTGCATTGTGACGAAGACTACTGATCTTCATCAGAAAGACCCCCCCAAGGAAGAAGAGGAGCCTTTCTCAGTGCGGCCACCAGGGAACACAGCGCATGCGTGGCGCATATGCTAATAATATTAATGACTTCTGAGAAGTAATTTGTATAACCACTCCTATCCCAAGGAATTTGATGAATATTCATAGATTTTACACATAATACTGGACTGTATGGAGTGCTCTGTGTGTGCGTGTGTTAGGAGGAGCGATCCCCCACGCACCCAGCAAATAAAGCAAAATACCCGCTTCCCTGACTCTGTCTCTGAAGTGTCTCTTGGCCCAGTTTGGAGCGATTCAATACCCAGAGCAGCCTTAAGAAAACAACCCAATGCAGTGATAGCAGATTTAATCAAGACAGTTTTGGGGGGGCCGGGGGGGGAAGCAGAGAAGACCCTCCAAAGGAAAAAAAACACACCTACAATCCTACTGCAGTTCAACACAGAAAAAACTCCCTAGGAGCTGGGTGAACTTTGGGTCTTCTCATCCAGTGCATTCTTGCATAGCAAGTGTTTTCTATAACAACAGACCCCATATCTATTTAGCTATAGGAGTGAAAAGGCAACCTTTGAAGCTTTTAATTGACGTGGGAACTCAAGTTTCTTTAATCACTCCCAAGGGTGCCAAAAAATTAAATTTAATTGAAAAAATTTTTTTAAAATATGTTTGGCAGGTTTTAATGGAAGAAGTATTATCTGTTATACTGCCAAAGTCCATTTATGGTTACCTGGGGAAAAGTGAATGACTACACATACATTTGCTATTGCAGATCAAGAAGAAAACATTTTAGGATATGACATCCCTAAAAGAAAAGTTTGGCAATTACCCAACCGGATGTTTGGACCTCTGGACTCACAAAAACCCCACACAGCAACCTTTCTGGGAAAGACAGGAAAATCAATCCCTTAAAAATTGATCCCGTTTTACCTGATTCTGCTTTAACTAATATCAAACCATATCCTACATTTCCTGCAGCCAAAGAAGGGATAAATGAAGTAATTAAAAATTTGGAACAAAGGGGCATTATATTTAGGATGCATTCTGCTTGCAGTTCTCCTGTCTGACCGGTGATAAAAGCAGATGGGAGCTGGCATTTAGCAATTGACTATCTAAGGCTTAATGCTAACACAGAACCACTCACTGCAGCCCTCCCTAATATTGCAAAGATCACTGCTAGCTGCAGGCATCTGCACATGAATGGATGGCAGATTTGGATATAAAATACATGGTTTTTTTATGGTCCCAATTCAGGAAGAAGATAAACCCAAATTTGCGTTCACTTGGGAAGGAATGCAAAACACCTTCAATCACCTGCCTCAATGGTATAAGCACTTACCCACCATAGCACACAATGCTTTAGCTGAACTCCTTCAACAAATAAAAATTCAGGAAGGAGTGCAAATTTATCAATATATTGATGATGTGTTGGTAGTAGGTGAGGAGGAAAGTGCCATAAGAACAACAGCACAGGATATATGGAGCAGATTAAAAGAGGAGAGGACAGAAGTGCCTTCAGCTAAGTGCCAAGGTCCCTCTAAAAGGTAACATTCCTGGTAACCTGGTGGGTAGCAGGCCAAGTTGTAATTCCAGATGAAACCATTACAAAATTAGTTGTTATTTCTACCCTTACTACTAAAAAGGAGTTTCAAAAGGTCATGGGTACTTTAGGATACTGGAGAAATCATGTTCCTGGATTTTCTATAATAGCAAGACCATTGTACACATGAGTGAGGAAAAACTAGACCTGGGGGTGGCTTGATAATTTGCAAACAGGCTTTGCAAATGCTGATAGAAGAGTGAAAAACATATCAATCACTTTCACCCTAAAATAGCTGAATGGGGCTTTGCTAAACATGAGACTTAACTGTAATAATCTTCCAGAAAGGCCCTCATGGACCCAAACAACCATTACAATTCAATTCCACAGCATTAAAAGATACCGAGAAGAGATACACTGACTGGGAAAAGAGATTATTATCTCCGACCCAAGCTCTTAAACTAGTAGAAAAAATTCAACAGCATCAACCTGTACAAGTCCAAGGACCTTTCAGTCTGTTAGCCAGCATTAAGAAAGGCAGTCTCCACCAGAAGGAATTGCACAAAGACCAACAGTTCACAAATGGTATGCATATGTGTCTTGGGGTGACTCTATCATGTGTATCCCCTATCATGCTCTATGCCCAAAAAGTAATATTGTGCCTTTTCTGTGCCTTTAAACTGAGCTGGAGAAAAGAAAAAACCAAACGAACTTTTCAAAACAGTTTCCCAAGGACACAGAGATTACACTTCTCTCTGCGTTCTCTGGCTGCAGGAGCAGGAGGGAGCACCCTGCTTGCTTGCTTCAGCCAGCGGTTTCGTTTTTTTTTTTTCCCCTTCTCTTCCCGGCGTGAGACGGAAAGCTGAACTTTGTTTCTTGGGACTTTGGTTTTTCCCTTCTTCTCTTCTGGACTGTTCAACAACATCAGAACACATTGGGAGAATTTTTCCCCGAGGCCCGGGGGGTGGGCCCTCGCCGACCCAGCTCCGAGGAGGAGAGAGACCACACCTACAGAAGGACTCTGAAATCTTCCCAGGTTTCTCTCTATAGCGAGAGATTTCATTTCATTATTTAGCATTATTATCCTTTTCCTGTGTGTTTGTTAAATAAAATAGTTCTTATCTCATTCACTTTCCTTCGAGGAAAATATCTTTTTTTCCCCGAACCCTGTGGGGGGAAGGGTGGTTGTAACCTGGTTTTCTCGCAGAGGATATATTGCTAGATTTTGGCCAAACCGGCACAAATTCTTATTGGAGAGCCAGGCAGGATTCGAAGGAAAGTGAAAAAACCTGTACTAATTACATTCTTGGTTTGAATTTAACTACTTTGTGTTGAAGTAAAGTAGTTACCATGTTAGTTGAGTTCATAATGTCTCTCTGGCTGGATATACTCACATCTTTTTAGTCCCTAAGCTTGCTTGAGGTACTGGTAGTTTTTTAGTCCCTGTTTGCCTATCCACAACTTGGTCTGATCCTGTGTCTGATAAGACACTTTTACAGAGCAGGGGCACGAATCCAGATTTCTATTTTGCTTTGCTCAGTGATAATGATTTATAAGAAGTCAACAGAAGTACAGGCAGTTGTTCAAAGCGTGTATGATAGGTCGTTTCTCCATCCTAACCCCAGTCCTAGTTTCAGTAGCCTGTTTTGGGAGTTTACTGGTAATTGCACTCAGTTTGTTAAAAGAAGAAGAGATAGGGTTTCCCAGACTTTCATCTCCCTCCCCTTTAAATTTGATACATCATCTTTTAAGAAGGTTCAGTTTCCCCTAGATGTTAAAGAGACCATCTTCCTGGTAGTTTATCTAGTAAGCTTCCTTTATTTAGCTTGCAGCTTGTCTAGAATGAGGGCTCAGATTTCCAAGGGGACTGATGAGAGACCTGACCCAGAGGTGAAAAAGCCTGAGTAGGGTGAAGAATGAGAAGATATGGGCCAAACCCTGAAAGAATTCTCTGACCCAATAGCTTGGAATTTCCCCCCTGAACAAATTCAGAACCCAGCTGAGGTAAGAAAATATCTGAGAGAAAAATTCAATGACAATCCTAAGAAAGAAAAAGTCTTTGCAATATGCTGGGCCTTGGCATATGCCTATCGCACACTGCTAAGTACTGTAGAGCAGCAGATAAAGGCAGAGGGGCAGGAAGATAAACCAGCAAACACCCCAGTCACTCAAGCTGCAGCCAAACCAGAAGGAGACACTAAGCCATTGACAGTTGCTCCTGTCACAAGGAAAAAGCACACAACCAAAACTGATCGCCCAGTGAAAGATGATGATGATGCAAGGGAAGGAGCCTCAAAGCCACCAACTGACTCAGGCACAGAAACCATTACTGAGTCCCTGTCCATAAAGGACCTTCACAGCCTAAGAAAGGACTACACCCGACAGTCTAATAAATCCATAATAAGTTAGATGGTCCGTATTTGGAATGCTGCAAGTGATGATGTAATGCTGAACAGCGCTGAAGCGAGGCATTTGGGATCCCTGTCACGTGATCCAGCTATTGACCAAAAGATGATAAGGGAAGCTGACTCTGCCAGTGTCTAGAGACGGCTCTTAAGTGGTGTAAAAGAGAAATATCTGTGTGCGGATGATCTCTATATGCAGCAAACCCAGTAGAAAACCATTGAACAAGGGATTCAATGCCTGAGAGAACTAAGAGTGGTAGAGGTTGTCTTCACAGATAACCCAAGATTGAAAAGTCCAGACCGGGCCAGAGTTAGTCCTTTCATGTGGCGAAAGCTCATACAGCTTGGGCCATCAGAATATAAGTCTGCTTTAGCACTGATGAAACCAAATTACAGTGCAAATGAGACCGTGCAAGATATGGCAACGAAGCTCCGAGTATATGCAGACTCCGTGCATAGCCCAACACATGCAAAGATCGCAGCTGTGGAAACACGTATGCAAAATTTAGAAGACAATATGCCTCAGGAGTCATAGATCAGATGGATATAACTGAAGGGCTGACAAAACCTGCAAAATACATGACTGCTGTTACAATCTGCTTAATCACAGAGGAGCAAAGAGAGCTCTGTGTGGATTGTGGAAAGAACTTCAGGTTCAAATATTCCCCGAAAAGAGGTTAAAACTCAAACAAAGTTATATGTTGATCCCAAAACCACAATATTTTACTTTATTAACTGTAAAAGAGGCAAAGAGAAAGAAAGGGAAAATTAAAGAAAAGTTGGAAAAAGCTAAGATTAAAAGCATAGGATAGCTTGCCACCACACTTGCTGCCTTTCCACCGAGATGGGGGAAGGGGTGAAGAGGGAGAGGGATGCTACCAAATTTCTGAAAACCAGAATAAAACTCCTTAACACAACTTCTTTGTGTTAAAGAGGGCATAATTTATTCATGCACCTGGAAGGGCATTGGGAATCACTCCTCCTAACATGCCCCCTGATTTCTACAAGCATGTTGCTAATATACAGTTACTGCACGCATATTATAATTTGTTCATTACCATAAAAACCCTCCCCATGTTCCCCAAGTTCCTAAATTCAGTCCTTGTTTTGGCTGTAGCTGCATTCCTGAGCCAGATGTCTCTTTGTTATCTTCTGATGTCCTTGCATGGAGAGCATTTTCTGCATGCCTTGCTTCTCTGCTAAAGTTCCACAGACACAGTGTCTTCTCTGCTAAAAGTTCACAGTCACAGTGCCTCTTTGCTAAAACTTCACAGTCACAGCGTCCTACTAAAAGCTCACAGTTACAGCAGAAATTGAATTAACCTTTTTGGCATCAGTTCCCCCCATTGAAACTTCTCAAATTCCTTAAGGCCTTTTGGTAAGTTACAACTCAATGTTTATCTATAGTAGCATACATTCCCGCAAAGTTAGGATTGATTATTTTGTGAACACAGCTAATAGCAAGACCAATAATTACTATGATTACAACTATAATTATGATGGTTTCCAGTATTCCAGCCAGCCATCCTTTCAGGGACCATCCCCCTATTCCTTGTAGAATTTCATTGAACCAATTGGTTTCAGAGGCCTTTGGATAGCCTTGCTATCCTCAGCAACTTGACACATTTTATTAAGCTGTTTTTGAAGATCTTCTGTTATGTTTGGGATGTGTACACAATACCCACAAAGCTCTTGTTCTTTGGCCAGCAACAGATCTCAGGCCAGCCAGTTTTATAATGTCAATTTAGTATTTGCCTATATTTACCTATTTATGACTTGAAATCCCTTTTGTGTAGCTTTGGATAGTTTCCTTACCTGCCAAGTTAGACTTTCTAACAAGATTCTGTTTTCTAGATCCATGGCTCCTGGTAAAAGAAACCTCTGCAGGGCCCATTCAAACCGTGTGGAAGCTGAAGGCCCTGTCCATTCATTCTCGGTGTCTCGTTTTACCTTACTCCAATATTGGGCTTTTATAGGGCTTCTTCTCCAAATTGGGCATAAGATTAATAACCCTAAGGTAACTTGGAGGGTAGTCTGTCCAAGCAGGAGTCGGGTGGTCCAATATCCATCTGAAGTAGCCCAGATAGTGTAACGTGGGGAAGGAACTTCCACAGATTTAACACAATTTGAAAGTTGGTTACCGCAATTTAGAACTAATTTGGCCATCCAGCTTATGGTGCTAGACCTTTCATTGTTTTGTTTTTCTCCACACCTTCATTGTGTGTCTTATTTAAGTTGTATATAATGTGATTCCCCAATCCAGACATCACTTTACCTTCCCCAAGTATTTCAGTAGTCTTTCTAAGGGCTTTGTCCAGGTATGAGGCTTGCTTCGGAGAGTTTGACACTCTGGCAAGTCTGAAACATTTTGGGTGTGATTTTTAGTAACACATAAATCCAACAACCTGGCTGCATGGCCTCCTGAGGCTGCTAAGGCGAAATCCAGAAAATGTTGGTTGAGACTATGGGATGCTGTTGGATACTCCTTACCTCCTTTTTTCCAAAAAATAGTTGTTGTCTCCTGGCCTCCAAGTTATCAGATCCTCAAGAATACCATCTCCTTTTCACCTACATCTCTCCTTCTCATCCAAATACTGGGTGATATTTACTTTTGCTATTGCATTACTCAGATTATCATATTGAATCACCATTGACAGATCTATAGGGATAATTTCCCAAGGTTTCCCTGCTGAACCGGGGATAGAGAGGCAGGCTCTAATGCTGGACAGATTATGCATTTTACCAAACCCTTGGATTAAAGTTAACACTAAATTTTCTTCAGCCCCTGCCCCTAAAGACAAAAGGATTCCCATAAATATTAGCCTACACCTTTCACTACTTATCTACAGTTGTCTTTGAGATTTTCAGCTGCAGGGGTCTGGTGTTTCCACTGTTCACTCTGAATTGAAAGCCTTCTTAATTCAGGTGCAGAGAATCCAGGAGTTAAGTCATTTTACCTTTGCTGCCATTCTTGTAGTCAACAGAACCAGATAAGGTCCTCTCCACTGCTCCTGAAGTGGTTCAGATTTCCAGGTCTTGATGTATGTGTGATCCCTGGGCTGAAATGAATGAACTGGGGTGTCCAGGGTAAGAGGTTCTGAAATAATGACAAACCTTCTTAGTTAATTCAAAGATTTTCCCAGTGAAATTAAATATTGTTCCATTTCCTCAGATCCCGGGAAAGTTCTAACAGAATATGGTCTCCCAAACATCAGCTTATATGGGCTCACCCTCAGGTTAGTTTGGGGTTGCACCTTAATTCGTAACAAAGCTAATGGGAACACCTGTGGCCATTTCCAGGAAGCTTCCTGACACGTGATGCTAATTTGTCTCTTTATTGTTTCATTCACTCAACCCTTCCACTAGCTTGCAGTCTCCATGGAGTATGTAAATCCCAAATTACACCCGACTTTTTACTACTTAGTTACACTTCAGATATAAAATGGGGTCCCCTATCAGATGACATCCCTAAAGGCAGCCCAAACCCGGGTATAATCTCTTTGAGGAGTATCTTGGTTACTTCCCTGGCCTTGTTAGTGTGGCAGGAGAAAACTTCTGGCCACCCGGAAAAGGCACCCACTAATACTAGGAGATACCTGTATCCTTGTCGGTGTGGTAACTCAGAAACATCAATTTGCAAGTAAACACTGGGAGTGTTTCCTATTTCAGTAATCCCTAGAGGAGGTATTTTTAAATTCAAATGATTATTTTTAAGACATATTGGGCAGACTTGACAATTTTTTGTCATATGGACACTGAGTACCTGAGTCACCATAGCATTGGTTCCCCAGTGTGTTTGCTGGTGTTTCTCCCCTACAGTTTCTAACATTAGCTATGGTGGGACTATGACCTGGTTATTGGGAGTTACTAGCCATCCACCCTCTATTTTCTGGGCTTTTAGATAAGTAGCTAATTTTAAATCTGCCTGACTATATCCAGGGCTAACTTTAGGGAGTGAGATAGCTTTCTCAAGTATTAATGCCAGGATACCTTGTTGCACAATCTCTCCCACAGCTTTATCTGCAAGTCTATTTCCTACATGAATTTGGGAATCCCCACATTGGTGTACTTTGCAATGTAGTACAGTCAATTCTTTGGGCAGTTGGATAGCATCCAGAAGGGACAATATTTCTTGTTTATATTTAATTGGAGATCCCTGTGCTGTTTATAGACTTCTTTCTTTCCATATAGCTCCATGAGCATGAACAACGCTAAAAGCGTATTTTGAGTCAGTCCATATGTTTACTCCTTTTCCTGCTGCTAGTTCCAGGGCTCTTTGTAATGCTATGAGTTCTGCCCTTTGTGCTGAGGTGTCCACAGGCAGCAGTGCAGTTTCTACTACCTCAGTTGACATGACTACTGCATAGCCAGCTCTATGTTTTCCAACTTGCACCAAGCTATTTCTTTAAGAATTCAGTTTCTGGATCTTCAGTTGGTGCATCTTGCAGGTCTGGCTGGCTTGCATAAACTTGCTCAGTTTTCTGTAAGCCATCATGGTTTAGCTGCTCTTCCCCATCACGGTGTTCAGGAATTGGGCTGGATTTACTGCAGTAGTTACTTTCAACTACACATCTTCTTGCTTCATTAGAACAGTCTGATATTTCAACATATGGCTCAGGGAAAGCCAGTGCCCCCCTTTATGGCCTAATAGAGTGGTTACAGTGTGTGGAGTGAACACTATTATCTTTTGTCTCAAAGTCAATTTTCTGGCCTCTTGGATAAGGAGAACACTTGCTGTTACAGCTCGCAGGCATCTGGGCCATCCCTGGCTGACATTGTCAAGTAGTTTTGAAAAGTACCCCACAGGCCTCTTGAAGTGTCCTATCTTCTGAACCAGAAGCCTCCAAGGGCAAGGTGCTGTTATTCATGCACAAAAAACTTAAGGGGCTTTGTTAAGTCTGGAAGTCTTAAGGCAGGTGCAGACATCAGGGCCATCTTTAAGTTATGGAACTCATGCTCATTCTCAGGAGTCCAAATTAAAGGTCCTTCTGGGGCCTCCTTGTATTGGGTCTGACTGAGGTAGAGTTCACAGCCCTCACAGTGCTGTGCTTTGCATTGGTAGCTGGAAGGGTGTTGATAACACACCAGTGTTTTGGCTACTGCCAAGCAGCACTGTCCTTCTAACATTCCTTCCCCCATCAAGGGGGTGGGAGTGGGCAGGATCCTGGAAGGGGACACAACAAGGCCAGCTGACCCAAATTATCCAAAGGGATATTCCAGACCATATGATGTCAGTTCAGATATAAAAGCTAAAGGAGACAGGAGGAATGGGGGGCATTCATGATTCTTCAATGTTTACCTTCCAGAGAAACCACTACCTGTGCTGAGCCCTGCTTCCCAGGAAGTGTCCAAACATTGCTTGCTGATGGGAAGTCTAGATGGGAAGTAGAGATTTTTTCCTTCACTTATGCGCATGCAAACTCTTCTTTCTTTCTTTCTTATCTTTCTTTCTTTCTTCTTTCTTTTCTTTCTTTCTTTTCTTTCTTTCTTTCTTTCTTTCTTTCTTTTCTTTCTTTCTTTCTTTCTTTCTTTCCTTTCCTTTCTTTTCCTTTCCTTTCTTTCTTTCTTTCTTTCTTTTCTTTTTTTCTTTCTTTCTTCTTTTCTCTCTTCCTTCTTTTCTTTCTTTCTTTCGCTTTCTTTCTTCTTTCTTCTTTCTTTCTTCTTTCTTTCTTTCTCTTTTCCTCTTTCTCTTTCTCTTCTCTTTCTCTTTCTCTCCTCTCTTTTCTTTCTCTCTTTCCTTTCTTTTTTTCTTTTCCTTTTCTTTTTTTCTTTCTTTCTTTCTTTCTTTTCTTTCCTTTCTTTCTCTTTTCTCTTTCTTCTTCTTCTTTCTCTTTCTCCTCTCTTTCTTTTCTTTCTCTCTCTCTTCCTTTCTTCCTTTCCTTCCCTTCCCTTCCTCCTTCCTTCTTCCCTTCCCTTCCTTCCCTTCCTTCCCTTCCCTTCCCTTCCCTTCCCTTCCCTTCCCTTCCCCTTCCCTTCCCTTCCCTTCCCTTCCCTTCCCTTCCCTTCCCTTCCCTTCCCTTCCCTTCCCTTCCCTTCCCTTCCCTTCCCTGCCCTGCCCTGCCCTCCCTGCCCTGCCCTGCCCTGCCCTGCCCTGCTTGCCCTTGCCCTTGCTTACCCTCCGATTTCCCTCCCCTTCCTTTCCCTTTCCCTTTTTTCCCTTGCCTTTGCCTTGCCTACTCCTCCCTCATCTTGCCTTGCCTACCCTGCCCTTGTCTTGCCTGACCCTTCCTTGCCTTGCCTACCCCTCCCTTTCTTTGCCTTGCCCACGTATCTCTTATCTTGCTTTGCCTATCCCTCCCTTACTTTCCCCCTTTGCTTTCCCATGTGTGAGGGCCAATGTAGTTTGATTGCCTCAACAATGGTTGTCAGAGGCATGT
>JACSVZ010000016.1:679218-692506 GCA_014706295.1 Lycocorax pyrrhopterus obiensis | reverse complement strand
AACCATTATCCTGGAGGAGATGGAATAGTTTGGACTGAGGCGAGTTCCATAGTGAAAGAAAAGGAGGAGCAAGGTTGGGGCATTGTTGCGCTCCTTTTGGCATGCCTTTCGCTTGTCAGTGTCCCTGGAGCTCGGGACTTTGGGTTTTCTGGACTCTAACCCGGGCATAACCCTTGGAGGAGATGGAATAGTTTGGACTGAGGCGAGTTCCATAACGAAAGAAAAGGAGGCAGCAAGGTTGGGGCATTGTTGCACTCCTTTTGGCATGCCTTTCGCATTGTCAGTGTCCTTGGAGCTGTGGGATTGGTGGTTTTCTGAACCCTGAGCCTAGGGCAGCACTAAACCTACCCCTAGTCGTAAGCCCGACCCTAAGCCTAAACGGAGCTGGAATTCTGCATTGGGCTGAGGTAGGTGCTCAGCAGAAAGATAATGAAGGAGCAAGGTTGGGGCATTGTTGCGCTCCTTTTGGCATGCCTTTCGCATTGTCAGTGTCCCTGGAGCTCGGACTTTGTGGTTTTCTGAACCCTAACCCTAAGCGTAACCCTAACCCTAACCCTAGCCGGAGATGGATTACTTGGCTGAGGCGAGTCCATAGCGAAAGAAAAGGAGGAGCAAGGTTGGGGCATTGTTGCGCTCCTTTTGGCATGCCTTTCGCATTGACAGTGTCCTTGGAGCTCTGGGCGGTGGTTTTCTGAACCCTGAACCTAGGTCCTGTCCTAAACCTACCCCTAGTCGTAAGCCCGACCCTAAGCCTAAGCGGAGCTGGAATTCTGCATTGGGCTGAGGTGAGTGCTGAGCAGAAAGATAATGAAGGAGCAAGGTTGGGGCAATGACATGCCCCTTGGCATGCTCTTCGCATTTTCTGTGTCCCTGGAGCTCTGGGCATTGTTGTTTTCTGGACCCTAACCATTATCCTTGGAGGAGATGGAATATTCTGGACTGAGGCGAGTTCCATAGCGAAAGAAAAGGAGGGAGCAAGGTTGGGGCATTGTTGCGCTCCTTTTGGCATGCCTTTCGCATTGTCAGTGTCCCTGGAGCTCGGGACTTTGTGGTTTTCTGGACTCTAACCCGGGGCATAACCCTTGGAGGAGATGGAATAGTTTGGACTGAGGCGAGTTCCATAACGAAAGAAAAGGAGGCAGCAAGGTTGGGGCATTGTTGCACTCCTTTTGGCATGCCTTTCGCATTGTCAGTGTCCTTGGAGCTCGGATGGTGGTTTTCTGAACCCTGAGCCTAGGGGCAGCACTAAACCTACCCCTAGTCGTAAGCCCGACCCTAAGCCTAAACGGAGCTGGAATTCTGCATTGGGCTGAGGTGAGTGCTGAGCAGAAAGATAATGAAGGAGCAAGGTTGGGGCATTGTTGCGCTCCTTTTGGCATGCCTTTCGCATCGTCAGTGTCCTGGAGCTCGGGACTTTGGGTTTTCTGGACTCTAACCCGGGGCATAACCCTTGGAGGAGATGGAATAGTTTGGACTGAGGCGAGTTCCATAACGAAAGAAAAGGAGGCAGCAAGGTTGGGGCATTGTTGCGCTCCTTTTGGCATGCCTTTCGTTCAGTGTCCCTGGAGCTCTGGGCTTGTGGTTTTCTGAACCCTGAGCCTAGGGGCAGCACTAAACCTACCCCTATTGTAAGCCCGCCCTAAGCCTAAACGGAACTGGAATTCTGCATTGGGCTGAGGTGAGTGCTAGCAGAAAGATAATGAAGGAGCAAGGTTGGGGCATTGTTGCGCTCCTTTTGGCATGCCTTTCGCATTGTCAGTGTCCCTGGAGCTCGGGACTTGGTTTTCTGGACCTAACCCGGGCATAACCCTTGGAGGAGATGGAATAGTTTGGACTGAGGCGAGTTCCATAACGAAAGAAAAGGAGGCAGCAAGGTTGGGGCATTGTTGCGCTCCTTTGGCATGCCTTTCGCATTGTCAGTGTCCTGGAGCTCTGGGTTGGTGGTTTTCTGAACCCTGAGCCTAGGCAGCACTAAACCTACCCTAGTGTAAGCCCGACCCTAAGCCTAAACGGAACTGGAATTCTGCATTGGGCTGAGGTGAGTGCTGAGCAGAAAGATAATGAAGGAGCAAGGTTGGGGCAATGACATGCTCCCCTTGGCATGCTCTTCGCATTTTCTGTGTCCCTGGAGCTCTGGGCATTGTTGTTTTCTGGACCCTAACCATTTCCTTGGAGGAGATGGAATATTTGGACTGAGGCGAGTTCCATAACGAAAGAAAAGGAGGCAGCAAGGTTGGGGCATTGTTGCACTCCTTTTGGCATGCCTTTCGCATTGTCAGTGTCCTTGGAGCTGGGATTGGTGGTTTTCTGAACCCTGAGCCTAGGGGCAGCACTAAACCTACCCCTAGTCGTAAGCCCGACCCTAAGCCTAAACGGAGCTGGAATTCTGCATTGGGCTGAGGTAGTGCTCAGCAGAAAGATAATGAAGGAGCAGGTGGGGGCATTGTTGCGCTCCTTTTGCATGCCTTTCGCATTGTCAGTGTCCCCTGAGAGCTCGGAGACTTTGTGGTTTTCTGAACCCTAACCCTAAGCCGTAAACGCCCTAACCCTAACCCTAGCGCGGAGATGGATTACTTTGATGCTGAGGCGAGTTCCATAGCGAAAGAAAAGGAGGAGCAAGGTTGGGGCATTGTTGCGCTCCTTTTGGCATGCCTTTCGCATTGACAGTGTCCTTGGAGCTCTCTGGATCGGTGGTTTTCCTGAACCCATGAACCTAGGTCCTGTCCTAAACCTACCCCCTAGTCGTAAGCCCGACCCTAAGCCTAAGCGGAAGCTGGAATTCTGCATTGGGGCTGAGGTGAGTGCTGAGCAGAAAGATAATGAAGGAGCAAGGTTGGGCAATGACATGCTCCCCTTGACATGCTCTTCGCATTTTCTGTGTCCCTGGAGCTCTGGGCATTGTTGTTTTCTGGACCCTAACCATTATCCTTGGAGGAGATGGAATATTTGGACTGAGGGCGAGTTCCATAGGAAGAAAAAGGAGGGAGCAAGGTTGGGCATTGTTGCGCTCCTTTTGGCATGCCTTTCGCCTTGTCAGTGTCCCTGGAGTCTCGGGACTTTGGGTTTTCTGGACTCTAACCCGGGGCATAACCCTTGGAGGAGATGGAATAGTTTGGACTGAGGCGAGTTCCATAACGAAAGAAAAGGAGGCAGCAAGGTTGGGGCATTGTTGCGCTCCTTTTGGCATGCCTTTCGCATTGTCAGTGTCCCTGGAGCTCGGGACTTTGTGGTTTTCTGAACCCTGAACCTAGGTCCTGTCCTAAACCTACCCCTAGTCGTAAGCCCGACCTAAGCCTAAACGGAGCTGGAATTCTGCATTGGGCTGAGGTGAGTGCTGAGCAGAAAGATAATGAAGGAGCAAGGTTGGGGCATTGTTGCGCTCCTTTTGGCATGCCTTTCGCATCGTCAGTGTCCCTGGAGCTCGGGACTTTGGGTTTTCTGGACTCTAACCGGGGCATAACCCTTGGAGGAGATGGAATAGTTTGGACTGAGGCGAGTTCCATAACGAAAGAAAAGGAGGCAGCAAGGTTGGGGCATTGTTGCGCTCCTTTTGGCATGCCTTTCGCATTGTCAGTGTCCTTGGAGCTCTGGGATTGGTGGTTTTCTGAACCCTGAGCCTCGGGGCAAGCACAAAACCTACCCTTGTCGTAAGCGGCCGACCCTAAAGCCTAAACGGAGCTGGAATTCTGCAATTGGGCTGAGGTGAGTGCTGAGCAAGAAATGATAATGAAGGGAAGGTTGGGCATTGTTGCGCTGCCTTTTGCATGCCTTTCGCATCGTCAGTGGTCCCGGAACATCGGGACTTTGTGGTTTTCTGGACCCTAAACCCGGGGCTGAACCCTACCCTACCCTAGCCGGAGATGGAATAGTTTGGCTGAGGCGAGTCCCATAGCGAAAGAAAAGGAGGCAGCAAGGTTGGGGCATGTGCGCTCCTTTTGGCATGCCTTTCGCATTGTCAGTGTCCTGGAGCTCGGGACTTTGTGGTTTTCTGAACCCTGAACCTAGGTCCTGTCCTAAACCTACCCCTAGTCGTAAGCCCGACCCTAAGCCTAAACGGAGCTGGAATTCTGCATTGGGCTGAGGTAGGTGCTCAGCAGAAAGATAATGAAGGAGCAAGGTTGGGGCAATGACATGCTCCCCTTGGCATGCTCTTCGCATTTTCTGTGTCCCTGGAGCTCTGGGCATTGTTGTTTTCTGGACCCTAACCATTATCCTTGGAGGAGATGGAATATTCTGGACTGAGGCGAGTTCCATAGCGAAAGAAAAGGAGGGAGCAAGGTTGGGGCATTGTTGCGCTCCTTTTGGCATGCCTTTCGCATTGTCAGTGTCCTGGAGCTCGGGACTTTGTGGTTTTCTGAACCCTAACCTAAGCGTAACCCTACCCTAACCCTAGCCGGAGATGGATTACTTGGGCTGAGGCGAGTCCATAGCGAAAGAAAAGGAGGAGCAAGGTTGGGGCATTGTTGCGCTCCTTTTGGCATGCCTTTCGCATTGTGTGTCCCTGGAGCTCGGGACTTTTGTGGTTTTCTGGACCTAACCCGGGCATAACCCTTGGAGGAGATGGAATAGTTTGGACTGAGGCGAGTTCCATAACGAAAGAAAAGGAGGCAGCAAGGTTGGGGCATTGTTGCGCTCCTTTTGGCATGCCTTTCACGTCATGTGTCCTGGAGCTCTGGGCTTGGTGGTTTTCTGAACCCTGAACCTAGGTCCTGTCCTAAACCTACCCCTAGTGTAAGCCCGACCCTAAGCCTAAACGGAGCTGGAATTCTGCATTGGGCTGAGGTGAGTGCTGAGCAGAAAGATAATGAAGGAGCAAGGTTGGGGCAATGACATGCTCCCTTGGCATGCTCTTCGCATTTTCTGTGTCCCTGGAGCTCTGGGCATTGTTGTTTTCTGGACCCTAACCATTATCCTTGGAGGAGATGGAATAGTTTGGACTGAGGCGAGTTCCATAGTGAAAGAAAAGGAGGGAGCAAGGTTGGGGCATTGTTGCGCTCCTTTTGGCATGCCTTTCGCCTTGTCAGTGTCCCTGGAGCTCGGGACTTTGTGGTTTTCTGGACTCTAACCCGGGGCATAACCCTTGGAGGAGATGGAATAGTTTGGACTGAGGCGAGTTCCATAACGAAAGAAAAGGAGGCAGCAAGGTTGGGGCATTGTTGCGCTCCTTTTGGCATGCCTTTCGCATTGTCAGTGTCCTGGAGCTCGGGACTTTGTGGTTTTCTGAACCCTGAACCTAGGTCCTGTCCTAAACCTACCCCTAGTCGTAAGCCCGACCCTAAGCCTAAACGGAGCTGGAATTCTGCATTGGGCAGAGGTAGGTGCTCAGCAGAAAGATAATGAAGGAGCAAGGTTGGGGCAATGTGCTCCTTGGCATGCCTTTCGCATTTCTGTGTCCCTGGAGCTCTGGGCATTGTTGTTTTCTGCACACCTAACCATTATCCTTGGAGGAGATGGAATAGTTTGGACTGAGGCGAGTTCCATAGCGAAAGAAAGGAGGGAGCAAGGTTGGGGCATTGTTGCGCTCTTTTGGCATGCCTTTCGCATTGTCAGTGTCCCTGGAGCTCGGGACTTTGTGGTTTTCTGAACCCTAACCCTAAGCGTAACCGCTAACCCTAACCCTAGCCGGAGATGGATTACTCCAGGCTGAGGCGAGTCCCATAGCGAAAGAAAAGGAGGCAGCAAGGTTGGGGCATTGTTGCGCCTCCTTTTGGCATGCCTTTCGCATTGACAGTGTCCCTGGAGCTCTGGGCTTGGTGGTTTTCTGAACCCTGAACCTAGGTCCTGTCCTAAACCTACCCTAGTCGTAAGCCCGACCCTAAGCCTAAACGGAGCTGGAATTCTGCATTGGCTGAGGTGAGTGCTGAGCAAAAGATAATGAAGGAGCAAGGTTGGGGCATTGTTGTGCTCCTTTTGGCATGCCTTTCGCATTGTCAGTGTCCCTGGAGCTCGGGACTTTGGGTTTTCTGGACTCTAACCGGGGCATAACCCTTGGAGGAGATGGAATAGTTTGGACTGAGGCGAGTTCCATAACGAAAGAAAAGGAGGCAGCAAGGTTGGGGCATTGTTGCACTCCTTTTGGCATGCCTTTCGCATTGTCAGTGTCCTTGGAGCTCTGGGATTGGTGGTTTTCTGAACCCTGAGCCTAGGGGCAGCACTAAACCTACCCCTAGTTGTAAGCCCGACCCTAAGCCTAAACGGAGCTGGAATTCTGCATTGGGCTGAGGTAGGTGCTCAGCAGAAAGATAATGAAGGAGCAAGGTTGGGGCATTGTTGCGCTCCTTTTGGCATGCCTTTCGCATTGTCAGTGTCCCTGGAGCTCGGGACTTTGTGGTTTTCTGAACCCTAACCCTAAGCGTAACCCTAACCCTAACCCTAGCCGGAGATGGATTACTCAGGCTGAGGGCGAGTCCCATAGCGAAAGAAAAAGGAGGCAGCAAGGTTGGGGCATTGTTGCGCTCCTTTTGGCATGCCTTTCGCATTGTCAGTGTCCCTGGAGCTCGGGACCTTTGTGGTTTTCTGAACCCTGAACCTAGGTCCTGTCCTAAACCTACCCCTAGTCGTAAGCCCGACCCTAAGCCTAAACGGAGCTGGAATTCTGCATTGGGCAGAGGTAGGTGCTCAGCAGAAAGATAATGAAGGAGCAAGGGGTTGGGGCAATGACATGCTCCCTTGCATGCTCTTCGCATTTTCTGTGTCCCTGGGAGCTCTGGGCATTGTTGTTTTCTGCACCCTAACCATTATCCTTGGAGGAGATGGAATATTCTGACTGAGGGCGAGTTCCATAGCGAAAGAAAAGAGGGAGCAAGGTTGGGGGCATTGTTGCGCTCCTTTTGGCATGCCTTTCGCATCGTCAGTGTCCCTGGAGCTCGGGACTTTTGGTTTTCTGAAACCCGAACCCCTAAGCGTAACCCTAACACTACCTAGCGGAGACGGATTACCTTGGGCTGAGCGATTGCCCATAGCGAAAGAAGAAGGAGGAGCAAGGTTGGGGCATTGTTGCGCTCCTTTTGGCATGCCTTTCGCATTGGTGTGTCCCTGGAGCTCGGGACTTTGTGGTTTTCTGAACTCTAACCCTAAGGGTAACCCTAACCCTAACCCTTGGAGGAGATGGAATTAGTTCAGGCTGAGGCGAGTCCCATAGACGAAAGAAAAGGAGGCAGCAAAGGTTGGGCATTGTTGCGCTCCTTTTGGCATGCCTTTCACGTTGGACAGTGTCCCTGGAGCTCTGGGCTTGATGGTATTTCTGAACCCTGAGCCTAGGGGCAGCACTAAACCTACACCCTAGTCGTAAGCCCGACCCTAAGCCTAACGGACTGGAATTCTGCATTGGGGCTGAGGTGAGTGCTGAGCAGAAGATAATGAAGGAGCAAGGTTGGGGCAATGACATGCTCCCCTTGGCATTGCTCTTCGCATTTTCTGTGTCCCTGGAGCTCTGGGCATTGTTGTTTTCTGGACCCTAACCATTATCCTTGGAGGAGATGGAATAGTTTGGACTGAGGCGAGTTCCATAGTGAAAGAAAAGGAGGGAGCAAGGTTGGGGCATTGTTGCGGTCCTTTTGGCATGCCTTGGCATTGTCAGTGTCCCTGGAGCTCGGGACTTTGGGTTTCTGGACTCTAACCCGGGGCATAACCCTTGGAGGAGATGAATAGTTTGGACTGAGGCAGAGTTCCATAACGAAAGAAAAGGAGGCAGCAAGGGTTGGGGCGATTGTTGCACTCCTTTTGGCATGCCTTTCGCATTGTCAGGTTCCTTGGAGCTCGTGGGATTGGTGGTTTTCTGAACCCTGAGCCTAGGGGCAGCACTAAACCTACCCCCTAGTCGTAAGCCCGGACCCTAAGCCTAAACGGAGGGGGGGGGGCTGGAATTCTGCATTGCAGAGGTAGGTGCTCAGCAGAAAGATAATGAAGGAGCAAGGTTGGGCATTGTTGCGCTCCTTTTGCATGCCTTTCGCATTGTCAGGTGTCCCTGGAGCTCGAGACTTTTGTGGGTTTTTCTGAACCCTAACCCTAAGCGTAACCCTAACCCTAACCCTAGCCGGAGATGGATTACTTGTGCTGAGGCGAGTTCCATAGCGAAAGAAAAGGAGGAGCAAGGTTTGGGGCATTGTTGCGGCTCCTTTTGGCATGCCTTTCGCATTGACAGTGTCCTTGGAGCTCTGGGATCGGTGGTTTTATGAACCCTGAACCTAGGTCCTGTCCTAAACCTACCCCTAGTCGTAAGCCCGACCCTAAGCCTAAGCGGAGCTGGAATTCTGCATTGGGCTGAGGTGAGTGCTGAGCAGAAAGATAATGAAGGAGCAAGGTTGGGGCAATGACATGCTGCCCTTGACATGCTCTTCGCATTTTCTGTGTCCCTGGAGCTCTGGGCATTGTTGTTTTCTGGACCCTAACCATTATCCTTGGAGGAGATGGAATAGTTTGGACTGAGGCGAGTTCCATAGTGAAAGAAAAGGAGGGAGCAAAGGTTGGGGCATTGTTGCGCTCCTTTTGGCATGCCTTTCGCCTTGTCAGTGTCCCTGGAGCTCGGGACTTTGTGGTTTTCTGGACTCTAACCCGGGGCATAACCCTTGGAGGAGATGGATAGTTTGGACTGAGGCGAGTTCCATAACGAAAGAAAAGGAGGCAGCAAGGTTGGGGCATTGTTGCGCTCCTTTTGGCATGCCTTTCGCATTGTCAGTGTCCCTGGAGCTCGGGACTTTGTGGTTTTCTGAACCCTGAACCTAGGTCCTGTCCTAAACCTACCCCTAGTCGTAAGCCCGACCCTAAGCCTAAACGGAGCTGGAATTCTGCATTGGGCAGAGGTAGGTGCTCAGGCAGAAAGATAATGAAGGAGCAAGGTGGGGCAATGACATGCTCCCCTTGGCATGCTCTTCGCATTTTTCTGTGTCCCTGGAGCTCTGGGCATTGTGTTTTCTGCACCCTAACCATTATCCTTGGAGGAGATGGAATATTCTGGACTGAGGCGAGTTCCATAGCGAAAGAAAAGGAGGGGAGCAAGGTTGGGGCATTGTTGCGCTCCTTTTGGCATGCCTTTCGCATCGTCAGTGTCCCTGGAGCTCGGGACTTTGTGGTTTTCTGAACCCTAACCTAAGCGTAACCCTAACCCTAACCCTAGCCGGAGATGGATTACTCCGGGCTGAGGCGAGTCCCATAGCGAAAGAAAAGGAGGCAGCAAGGTTGGGGCATTGTTGCGCTCCTTTTGGCATGCCTTTCGCATTGTCAGTGTCCCTGGAGCTCGGGACTTTGTGGTTTCTGAACCCTGAACCTAGGTCCTGTCCTAAACCTACCCCTAGTCGTAAGCCCGACCCTAAGCCTAAACGGAGCTGGAATTCTGCATTGGGCTGAGGTGAGTGCTGAGCAGAAAGATAATGAAGGAGCAAGGTTGGGGCATTGTTGTGCTCCTTTTGGCATGCCTTTCGCATCGTCAGTGTCCCTGGAGCTCGGGACTTTAGGGTTTTCTGGACTCTAACACGGGGCATAACCCTTGGAGGAGATGGAATAGTTTGGACTGAGGCGAGTTCCATAACGAAAGAAAAGGAGGCAGCAAGGTTGGGGCATTGTTGCACTCCTTTTGGCATGCCTTTGGCATTGTCAGTGTCCCTGGAGCTCGGGACTTTGTGGTTTTCTGAACCCTAACCCTAAGCGTAACCCTAACCCTAACCCTAGCCGGAGATGGATTACTCAGGCTGAGGCGAGTCCCATAGCGAAAGAAAGGAGGCAGCAAGGTTGGGGCATTGTTGCGCTCCCTTTTGGCATGCCTTTCGCATTGTCAGTGTCCCTGGAGCTCGGGACTTTGTGGTTTTCTGAACGCCTGAGCCTAGGGCAGCACTAAAACCTACCCTAGTTGTAAGCCCGACCCTAAGCCTAAACGGAGCTGGAATTCTGGCATTGGGCTGAGGTAGGTGCTCAGCAGAAAGATAATGAAGGAGCAAGGTTGGGGGCATTGTTGCGCTCCTTTTGGCATGCCTTTCGCATTGTCAGTGTCCCTGGAGCTCGGGACTTTGTGGTTTTCTGAACCCTAACCCTAAGCGTAACCCTAACCCTAACCCTAGCCGGAGATGGATTACTCAGGCTGAGGCGAGTCCCATAGCGAAAGAAAAGGAGGCAGCAAGGTTGGGGCATTGTTGCGCTCCTTTTGGCATGCCTTTCGCATTGTCAGTGTCCCTGGAGCTCGGGACTTTGTGGTTTTCTGAACCCTGAACCTAGGTCCTGTCCTAAACCTACCCCTAGTCGTAAGCCCGACCCTAAGCCTAAACGGAGCTGGAATTCTGCATTGGGCAGAGGTAGGTGCTCAGCAGAAAGATAATGAAGGAGCAAGGTTGGGGCAATGACATGCTTCCCCTTGGCATGCTCTTCGCATTTTCTGTGTCCCTGGAGCTCTGGCATTGTTGTTTTCTGCACCCTAACCATTATCCTTGGAGGAGATGGAATATTCTGGACTGAGGCGAGTTCCATAGCGAAAGAAAAGGAGGGAGCAAGGTTGGGGCATTGTTGCGCTCCTTTTGGCATGCCTTTCGCATCGTCAGTGTCCCTGGAGCTCGGGACTTTGTGGTTTTCTGAACCCTAACCCTAAGCGTAACCCTAACCCTAACCCTAGCCGGAGACGGATTACTTGGGCTGAGGCGAGTCCCATAGCGAAAGAAAAGGAGGGAGCAAGGTTGGGGCATTGTTGCGCTCCTTTTGGCATGCCTTTCGCATTGTGTGTCCCTGGAGCTCGGGACTTTGTGGTTTTCCTGGACTCTTAACCCGGGGCATAACCCTTGGAGGAGATGGAATAGTTTGGGACTGAGGCGAGTTCCATAACGAAAGAAAAGGAGGCAGGCAAGGTTGGGGGCATTGTTGCGCTCCTTTTGGCATGCCTTTCACGTTCATTGTCCCTGGAGCTCTTGGGCTTGATGGTTTTCTGAACCCTGAGCCTAGGGGCAGCACTAAACCTACACCTAGTTGTAAGCCCGACCCTAAGCCTAAACGGAACTGGAATTCTGCATTGGGCTGAGGTGACTGCTGAGGCAGAAAGATAATGAAGGAGCAAGGTTGGGCCAAATGACATGCTCCCCTTGGCATGCTCTTCGCATTTTCTGTGTCCCTGGAGCTCTGGGCATGTTGTTTTCTGGACCCTAACCATTATCCTTGGAGGAGATGGAATAGTTTGGACTGAGGCGAGTTCCATAGTGAAAGAAAAGGAGGGAGCAAGGTTGGGGCATTGTTGCCGCTCCTTTTGGCATGCCTTTGGCATTGTCAGTGTCCCTGGAGCTCGGGACTTTGGGGTTTTCTGGACTCTAACCCGGGGCATAACCCTTGGAGGAGATGGAATAGTTTGGACTGAGGCGAGTTCCATAACGAAAGAAAAGGAGGCAGCAAGGTTGAGGGCATTGTTGCACTCCTTTTGGCATGCCTTTCGCATTGTCGTGTCCTTGGAGCTGTGGGATGGTGGTTTTCTGAACCCTGAGCCTAGGGGCAGCACTAAACCTACCCCTAGTCGTAAGCCCGACCCTAAGCCTAAACGGAGCTGGGAATTCTGCATTGGGCAGAGGGTAGGTGCTCAGGCAGAAGATAATGAAGGAGCAAGGGTTGGGGGCATTGTGTGCGCTCCTTTTGGCATGCCTTTCGCAATTGTCAGTGTCCTGGGAGCTCGAGACTTTGTGGTTTTCCTGAACCCTAACTAAGCGTAACCCTAACCCTAACCCTAGCCGGAGATGGATTACTTGTGCTGAGCGCGAGTTCGCATAGCGATAAGAAAAGGAGGGAGCAAGGTTGGGGCATTGTTGCGCTTCCTTTTGGCATGCCTTTCGCATTGGACAGTGTCCTTGGAGCTTGGGATCGGTGGTTTTCTGAACCCTGAACCTAGGTCCTGTACTAAACCTACCCTAGTCGTAAGCCCCGACCCCTAAGCCTAAGCGGAGCTGGAATTTCTGCATTGGGCTGAGGTGAGTGCTGAGCAGAAAGATAATGAAGGAGCAAGGGTTGGGGCAATGACATGCTCCCTTGACATGCTCTTCGCATTTTCTGTGTCCCTGGAGCTCTGGGCATTGTTGTTTTCTGGACCCTAACCATTATCCTTGGAGGAGATGGAATAGTTTGGACTGAGGCGAGTTTCCATAGTGAAAGAAAAGGAGGGAGCAAGGTTGGGGCATTGTTGCGCTCCTTTTGGCATGCCTTTCGCATCGTCAGTGTCCCTGGAGCTCGGGACTTTGTGGTTTTCTGACCCTAACCCTAAGCGGAACCCTAACCCTAACCCTAGCCGGAGATGGATTACTCAGGCTGAGGCGAGTCCATAGCGAAAGAAAAGGAGGCAGCAAGGTTGGGGCATTGTTGCGCTCCTTTTGGCATGCCTTTCGCATTGTCAGTGTCCCTGGAGCTCGGGACTTTGTGGTTTTCTGAACCCTGAACCTAGGTCCTGTCCTAAACCTACCCCTAGTCGTAAGCCCGACCCTAAGCCTAAATGGAGCTGGAATTCTGCATTGGCAGGGTAGGTGCTCAGCAGAAAGATAATGAAGGAGCAAGGTTGGGGCAATGACATGCTCCCCTTGGCATGCTCTTCGCATTTTCTGTGTCCCTGGAGCTCTGGGCATTGTTGTTTTCTGCACCCTAACCATTATCCTTGGAGGAGATGGAATATTCTGGACTGAGGCGAGTTCCATAGCGAAAGAAAAGAGGGAGCAAGGTTGGGGCATTGTTGCGCTCCTTTTGGCATGCCTTTCGCATCGTCAGTGTCCCTGGAGCTCGGGACTTTGTGGTCTTCTGAACCTAACCCTAAGCGTAACCCTAACCCTAACCCTAGCCGGAGACGGATTACTTGGGCTGAGGCGAGTCCCATAGCGAAAGAAAAGGGGAGCAAGGTTGGGGCATTGTTGCGCTCCTTTTGGCATGCCTTTCGCATTGTGTGTCCCTGGAGCTCGGACTTTGTGTTTTCTGGACTCTAACCCGGGGCATAACCCTTGGAGGAGATGGAATAGTTTGGACTGAGGCGAGTTCCATAACGAAAGAAAAGGAGGCAGCAAGGTTGGGGCATTGTTGCGCTCCTTTTGGCATGCCTTTCATGTCATGTCCCTGGAGCTCTGGGCTTGATGGTTTTCTGAACCCTGAGCCTAGGGGCAGCACTAAACCTACACCTAGTGTAAGCCCGACCCTAAGCCTAAACGGAACTGGAATTCTGCATTGGGCTGAGGTGAGTGCTGAGCAGAAAGATAATGAAGGAGCAAGGTTGGGGCAATGACATGCTCCCCTTCGCATGCTCTTCGCATTTTCTGTGTCCCTGGAGCTCTGGGCATTGTTGTTTTCTGGACCT